>CM031243.1:667913819-668191624 GCA_018340775.1 Taxus wallichiana var. yunnanensis
AAATTGCAAAAGGAGTGTGGTCATAAATTAAATTATAATCTCTTTTTAATAAATAAATCTAGATTCTTAACCAAGAAATAATAAGATGGTAGAAAACTAGAATTGAGTATGCTTTTCAACACAAGTGATATTATTTCACCATCTTAATTATTTGAAGAACTATTGATAAATGCATAAAGCTTAACATATATAAGGTGACTTGTAATATGTATTCAATCTTCGAACTATCTTTCAAAAAGGAAATGCATATTAAAAAAATTGAGTGAGAAATATAATATATTTTTGTCTAATATATTGGGGTAGAAATAAAAGAGGTAAATAAAATGTAATGAAAAATGGGTAAGTAAGGTACATGGAAAAAATAGGGGGTATTTTCATTCTAATAATATAACAGGAGGGGGTATTATCAATTGAATAATTAGAGGTAGAAACTAGAATTAAGGGTATTCTTTAATACCCTTCGAAGCATGTGTGCTATACTCATACTTTTACTAAGTGAATCCCCTGGTATGTTCGTGGTGGCAGTCTGCAGATGACCGACTGTTGAAAATGGAGAAACATTGGGCAAGATATTTCTACACCTTTCTTGCTATTATATTTATAATTAACGTAAATCGAACCATTTTCCTTGCATTGTTTTGTCAGAAGCTTGAATGTCATGATGGGAGATTTCCTTTTCGCTTGTTTCTTCTTATTTTAGCTTTTATCGTCGATAGTATGTGGGCCTCGTAAAGGATGTGTGTGCCCTTCCTTCTTGAATGTTATGTTTTATTACTAAGATTCGATTGATAGACCTTCGTCCGTTTGTTTATGTATTAATTCTTCTCATGATTGAGTTGCAGTTATTATGTTGATCAACTAGTAGTTTCAATATTATGGAAGTAATCCATTACGATAACTATGAAGCGCTCCTAGCACCCAAGTTGTCTTTTGACATTTTTTTTTTAGCCCTTCGCAAGTTCCTTGGATAACCTTTCGCATCGAGAAAGGAAGGTTGTAGGATTAGTGTGATCAATTCTTGAAGCTAGCACTTTGACCCTTTGAGTTTTGCATTAAACAATCGGCTCGAATGAAAAGGTTGTGTAGCCTCATTGTGTCTTACATCTCACGTGTTTAGACTTTTAAGGCCATCCTCAAAGAAGTGCCTTGACCATCCACGGCAATCTTTCAACCATAACTAGCCTTATGGATCAAGCTAAGCTCGAGGTTCTTTGTGCAGAATCTGGTACCTCGTTGACACTTTGGAATAGTTTTGGTCTAATCCCCTCTCGCAATTATTGTTGATGGCGCTCTTCTGCTTTTTCCTAACTTGCATTATTTTTCCCTTGTAATGTTAACGCTATTAACTAATATTGGTTTGTTTTTATGCACATTATTACCTTAATATTTTGTGATGGAAATTTCCTTAAATGTGATTAATCTTAGGGAAAAAATCAGCTTTCATTTGTTAGTCTTATGGATTCATAGTTTTAAGGTTTTGTTTTGATAATGTCACTTAGAATATGGTTGATCGTTGTCAGTGATTGGCTTGTGTTACAAGGGTTGCCTTAAAATACGGTTGTTTCGGGAAATGGATAATTTATTTTAAATTAATCAAACATTAGAATTGTTTTGGAAGTTTGCAAACCTTTAGTGTTATGAAATTTTTGATGACATTATGAGTATACCTCTTGTTGATTTTAACCCCCCCCTTCTTCTCTCGCGTGCTCGCTATTAGCACATGAGACTTTGACCCTTCCCGGATGATTGGTAGATCTCTTTGTAGTTAATGGTCAAAACAATTATACTATGCCTTCGCTTGAAACTTATGTTGTGTGTATACTCTAATTGATTTCCAGTTTAAACCCATTTATACATGACCTTTGTGTTAAAATTTTGGAACCCGTGTTTCCTTTTATGGGCCGATCAACTTTTGTATTTTTAGAAATATATTATTTTAGCCTATGCGTTGGTATCTTTGATAAAATTCTAGATGGTTGGTCTATTTATATCAAATCTCAATCTTGTAATTATTGTTTAATTACTTACTTGATGGGAATTCTTGTTTTTACTAGATTGTTTGTTTTCTCCTTATAGGGCAAGGGCCATTACGACAAATTTAATGATTTACACTTTTCGTTGTTATTACTCCTAACCTGAAGTACAAGGTCTTCTCCTTCTTTGATTGGCATGATGAAGACTTTATTAACTTGATGTGTTAATAGTGTTTAGAAGTTTGAACCATTCTTGTAATAAAGTGCTTCCTTTTCATGATATTGTTAGATAATAGTAATGGTGGTTTTGTGTAGCCTTATCTTGCCTAGGCCTTCGTGAACTAACTCTTGTAGAAAATTTCTGCAGATGGATTTTTGCATGTAGATGAGGGATAGATTTGTAGACTTTTTGTCATCAACCTCAGTTGAGAAGATTCTTTGCTCGAAACATTTTTTATGTTGTTCAACTTTTGTTAATGTCCAGTGGAAAGTTTAAAAAAGGATTAATGTCTTAGTATAAAGCATTGTGGACTCTGTCATCTGAACTTTGGAAACCTTGTATTGTTTGACCATCATTGAAATTATAAGAAAATTTGGTTATTGTGGTTGAGTGACTTGTGGAGTATCAGTATTTTAAGAAATGATGTAATCTTGTTTTGTTCTCGTAAATGAGTGTTGCTTCAACTTTGCCTTGAGAATAAATTCTGAGTTAAACCTTGCCATGACTTAGTAATAAAGTGTCATAAGTAAACTAACATGGGATTGTTTAATACTTCTGGAAGCTAAATTAAAAGTTGCATTCAAATAAAGTAACATAGGGGTCATTTTTTCAACTTGAGAGCAATAAATTCTTGGAGTAATCAAGGGGCGGGACTATCATACGAAGTAACATTATATAACTTGATACCCCTAGCTACACTAATGAACACTATCCCTTTCATGGTGGAATTCTTAAATGAACTTAAAGGAAATCTATGGTTAGTTCTGGAAGATAATAAGATTTAATAAACAGGAGAAAACAATTTTGAAACCACACAATCTATCTCTCAGCCATTTGGAAAGTAAATTCTTTTACTCCTTATTAATACTTTTAGCAAAGCCTAAGTAAAGTTGTTGATAATTCTGATTAAGAGCCCTAGCTTCAATTAAATACTGGCAATCACTAATGAGGTCCTAAAAATGTTTCATCTCGACCTTCTCCCTCTAACCCTTTTTCAAGGCACCTTGTATCTCTTCTCTCAAGTGTGTTGAACTTAAAACCATGTTGTCTTGTGGGCAAGAACGAATCTTAGTAGCGTTAGTGGTGTGCAGAGGGCCTTGTGGAATTTAAATACTCCTTTTCTTGATAAACGAATTAAGCAAATAAAGGTCATAATAGAGAAGATTTAAAGATAATTACTCTGTGTCAAAAGAATAAATTTAACTTGGTAAGATGAATTGTATGAATCATATCTTGAGCCTCCTTGAAAAAGTAAGCTAAGAATTACAAGATGTCCTTTTAAAATAAATAACCCTCAAGAATATCTCCTTGTGGTTGGCCCTAATCAGTAAGTGTGTTCGGTGATTGGACTTCTATGTTGTCTTGTCAAAAGAAAAGTAAATTGTCCTTGATATGTGTGAACGCTTCCGTGCCGCCTTTATGGCCATCCTTGTATCAAGTTGTTCACAAGTGTTAGTTGTATCCTTCGTGACGACATGTTGCGCCATGTTATGTGTGAGCAAGTCAAAAAAAGTTATCCCGTATTTCACCGTGTTGTTCGTGGTGTGTGATTTCTTGCAAAGCATTAAATGGTGGAGATTTGGTGTAAATTGGCGAGAAAAATGATGCTACTAATTCTCACAAACAATTATATGATTCTTGTAAATTTACAACATTATCTTGGGTTTTAGTTTTGTTAATGCCTATGGGTCTCAAATAAAGTGATTTTATTATTAGGAAAGGAAAACATCATCTCTAAAAGGCGGTTTAGGATGTCCCCCTCTCCATGTTCTCCTTTGGGTTTTGAAGATCGCTTAACGTGGTTGGTGGGTTTGTTTGACATGGGGTTTATGTTTCCCCTGAAATTTTTATTTTTCTATTAAATAGATGGGGAAACAAATCTAAAATATTAATAACCTACAAACCCTAAAATTTCATTGTAAAAAAGAAGAACAATAATAGATACGTTCAAAGCAAAATGTGACGAAACACGACTAAATTGTTCGGTATGGTTTTTAACAAATGCAAGGAAAGTGACAGGTCTATAAGACAATGTGGGATGTTTCCTCGCCATGCTCTATTTTATGTTTGAAAAGCTCTTAACCTGATTGGTTAGTTTTTTGATATGGGTTTATTTTAGCGCTCAACTTTTATTTTGTTTTTAAATATGCGGGGATAAAGATTTTAATGTAAGATTAATTATTATTATTATTTTTTAAAACTATAAGGTTTGAAACTTTAGTTAATATCAATTAGGGCCACATATTTATCTCCGTGTGTAGGGCCGATTTAACCCATAATAGCACTGGTTATGGGATGGCTATCAGCGAGAGCTCCTTTTAGCACAATTCTCATAACGTCTTGTTTATTTGTAATCGCTCTTCTTTGGCATGTAGATGGTAAAATACAGTATCGCCAACCTAGCTTTTGTGCCCATCCCTCTTCGCAGTCCAATCATCGATCGACACTAGAAAATAAGTTAATGTGTACATTTAGAAGTAGTTGGATAGTTGGAGCACATGAATAGTTTTGACATCACATCAAAATATTTAGAGAATGAGTAGGCAATACTAAATAGATTGGAATTACACCCCAATCATTTGAATCTCGTTGTTCAAAATATTTTGCACCCACATTTTCTTCGGCTCCCTCTTCTCTGTTGGCTACCATTAAGAGCTTGTGCATGTTCACTTGTGTTGTAACATATTTTAATACCTTTTTAATGGCTTCACGAGCCATATATTTGATAGCTGCAAAGTCGGTTGGTATGACCAAATTGTTTGGAAAATCGAGAACTTGCTTGTACAGTTTTACGATACTTTGGAATTCTTTTTAGAAGCGATCATACATATTATATCAATGTCAATGTTGATAACATTAAGCATATTAATGGTTTTGACATGTTGAGAATTAAAATTTTCAATAAACACCATCAGATTCAAAGCTTCCCAACATGCTTCAATAGCTTTTCCTTGGTGATCTATCCCCCTGCAAAAAGGAAAGAGTATTATGGTTGTATTCAACAAGGTGAGTGTTGTCATCCTCATGCAATTTTACATTTAGATCTGGGACCATGTAAACTTCTACTTTGTATTTAGGAAAATGTTATGCTAACATCTGACCTCTCGCTTAAGGTGGGTCTTGTTAATGGCTCCATTTGGATTTTGGTATTCATCATCTACATTGTAGGTTCAAGTCCACCAAGTCTACCTTCTTTTGTTATTGTTCGGTTTGAAAGATATGTCCGACTTGTGTGGGACCCTCATAATACTTTTCTCATTCCTATCACACCCATTTCTCATGGGTATAGAAGTCTCCCACTAAAGATGGATTCGGCCCTCACAATACATAAATCTCTAGGCCTAACTTTATACAATGTGATTATTTACATTATAGTTTCTGAACACCGATGCCTTTCATTCATCATTTTTTCAATAGTGTTATACCTATAGAACCTTCGTACCTGCCCTACATTTTTTTGACATCACCTCCAAGATAACACTTGCCACATTTCTTCCAAAGGCACAAAATATGGATTAGATTACAGAGCTGCAAAATGTTGTTATAGAGGCCACTAAGGGCTTGTTGTAAAATGGGGGCATTGGAAAGGAAATAGAATACACTCTCGACATCTCGTTGAATGCTACAAAAACAATGCTATTCCAAAAGGCAAGGAGATTGCTGGTGCTTTAGAAAAATTCAAGAATCATGTACTCAAAGTGAATACCCCGGCTACATCTCTCACAAGTTCTCCTTTTAGTTCTTGAAAATATTTCTTTTAGTTGTATTTTGAAGTTAGCATTATCATTTTGAAAACATGAAATTGTCAATAAAAATAGCTAATGTAATTCATTAATTAAGTGTTAGCACTCAATTAGATGATAATTGGTTAAGAAAGTTGGTTACAACCACCCCTCAGCTATATAAAGTCTCTTTTTAATTTTAAAGGGTTTGTATTTTTGTGCCACAAGAATGTTTTGATATAGAACTTTTGAATTCAATACTGAAGAAGTTTCCTCTCTTATTTTTGTGTTCTTCTTGCTTCTGTCTCTTGATATTGCAAATGTGAATCTTGTATATTTGAATATTGAAATTGTGTGTTCAATTCATTTGTTATAATGCAAATAAATTTGTGTCTGCTGCATTTATATTTTGTGGATTTTATCAAATATATGAACTCATTTGTTCTTGAAATCTCATGCATTCATCTATAGGATATTATTATGCATCCTATATATTTGAAAGTGTTTCCTTCCTCATTTTTTTCATGCAATGGTGGGTGATCTTGCATAACCAAGAAGAATAAATTGTATTCTTGACTGGTGGATTAATTAGGACACTGCGTAATTAATTCATCTCTCTCACTTGTATAAGCCATTGTTTAATCCTCCAAGACACTTTTCCTTACTCATCTTGTGTATTGAGAATTATTATAATATGGAAACATTCTTCACACCAAAATCCTCAATTAGAATGTTACTTTGTACATTTGTAAATAATTAGAGTTCTAATTTTTTGGTTAATAAGAGAACCTCTCCCATAAAGAGGAGGGATTGTTGTCCCCTGAACTGTTGCTTGTGTCTAAAGATCAAATTTCCAACCAACATTGTGTTAACTCAATATTGTATGAGCTATGAAAGTTTTGAAACATGTTCCCAAGGAGAGGGATTAACCGGGGAAAATTTGCAAAGGTGTCATAGAATTTAGTTAAAATTCTAAGTGTTAGGAAAGTTATAGAAGATTATAAATATACACACAATTGTTTAAAGGGGTTTACACAATTCTGTAAGGTTATACACTTTCTACAAGATTTTTTCAAGGTAAGGAAAGTTATGATAAGGAAGTAAAACAATATGGATTCTATAAAAAAAATTGGGACATTTCCACGTAACACTATAAGATTGGATACTTTTTGTAATACATCAATGTGATTTCCAAGTTTTTAAATAGAAGTGAGGAGGCTTGTGTTATTATTTCTAGCAACGAAGGATAGAAGGTTGCATAATGACCATTCACCATTTCTTTAGAAGAAATTTTATCCTTTTTGCAAGTGGTTATTTAAGGAATATAACCTTGGCCCTAATAAAGGTTATGCTACATATATTTCTCAACATACTTCCCAACCTTAACTACTCAAAACAACTGATGAGTGTAGTAGATGATGAAGTTTTCCATCACTTTGCTAATGTGGTCCTTATCTATTGGGCATAAATGTTCAAGATTCAAATTAGAAGTATGGTGTGTCACAACTTGCTTAAGAATTGAAGGTAAGTAAGCCTGGAAAAACTACACATTGAAAACTGGGTGCATGGGCAAGTATGGAGGAAAACCTAGAGAAAAGATGTTCTCACCAACTACATGGAAAAAGGTGTAAGGATGATAGTGTAGAGGATTGATCTTCCATTTTGGAACTTTAGATAATTCTCTCTAAATATCCAATCAAAATTTATCATCAAACTTAGAATGTATAAGATGTGTGATATGTTTCATGGTACTCTTTGTAATGTTTCTATGAGTGGGAGATAATCTATTGAACTTATTGATGAATAAATTATATGTAGCACAAAAATTATTTCCTTATCCATATATTTTTCCTATGTGCATGAGTTAGTTCAATATGGAGTATGTTAGGAGATGTCTAGAGGTGTCATTAGTTAGACTATCCCATGTAAATTTTTAAAGAGAGAATGTTGTAGGAATGGTTTTCATAATGCAAGTTATCCTCCCAATTTTGTGCAAATTTGTTATTTTACATGCACACAAGATGAATTAGAGTGTGGTTGACAACTTTTGTTTTTCCATATATTTGAGGATGAAACATCATTGGTTAATAAAGCAAGATATTTATTTCCATAGAATTTTCAACAAGTGATCATTAATATGATGATCATAGTCATATAGGATCAATGTTAGGATTGTAAAAAAGTAGTGACAATGTATCAAGTAGCCATGATCGCCATATTTGATAACCTATCCACTGTAAACAATACCACATTATAATTGTGCTTTTTCATATGAAGTTTAGACACGGATCCACGATGACATATTCCCATGGAAATGATGAAATCGATAGAGGTGTGTAGAGTTTTGTAGAGTCCCCACTTCTTGTTCATGGGTTTGGAGATGAAATAAGGAATATAGAACTTGATGCATTGTTCCATGTCTATGTGCATATGTGACTAGTATAAATGTGACTGTAATATTTGTAGACACCCCAAAATTACACTTTTTTTTCCACTTGTTCCCAGTGTTATCCTAGTACACCCTATTATTCACCCATTTGTGATTAATTGATTAAATTGATTAATTAATACACATTGTACCCATTTGGATTAATTAAATTAATCCCATGTATCCTTAGTACCCCTTTAGCTAAATTAATTATTATTTATTAATTAAATAATTAATTAATTCAAGTGTGTGCACATCCTAGTCATCTACCACTTGATCAAACTCCAACTAGAGTCCACTTAGACTCAACTTGGACTCCACATCCTCATACTAGCTAATTACACTTCTAGAATCCTAGAAAGGTGGGGGCAATCGAATTGCATGTACAACCACCTTCCCGGATGCAACTTCGTAATTAAATCCATTCTGCCCCTAAATGCCCCCGCACCTCAGAATAACTTCCTCCTTGTTATTTTTAACATATGCATTTACCCGTATGTAACCAACTTTAACTGCTTCTACCTCTATAAATTGAAGGCTTACTCTCTTACAAATCCTCTTGAATTTTAAGTACAATCACTCTGCTAAAATTTCCTAAGTTAAAACATCTGTGTTTGTAGCATTTGAACTCATATTTGGAGAGCATTCAAGAGCACCCACATCCATTTGCAAGGTTCCACAGATGAAGTCTCCACAACCTTACTGAGGTTTGTATAGAAGGATTACTAAAAGAGGTTTGCATTATTATTTGTGTATCTTTCATTACTGTAGTTTTTCATTGCATACATTTTGGCACACGAGGTGGGACTCCCACATTTTATTTCTTTCATTTTAGTTAATTTTTTGACCTAAATATTTCTTTATGTTTATTGTTATTTTTAATCTTGCTTTGTCAAAATTTTAGCTTCTCAAGTGAAGTACAAAAGTCGGAAAAAATAAAAACTACTCTTTGGGGCATTTTTCTCACGTTTAAATTTTTCACAAAGAGTGCTACCGTAGCCCAACTTCTGGAAGCCATAAATTTTGCTCTGAACTTTGAATGACTTCATTTTATTTATGAAAAGGTATTGAAAATATCCATATAATGGAAAAAAAAATTCTGATTTGGATTTACACAAAAATTATGGTTTCATTTCTTCTAACACTTGTCTTTTTTCAAAAAAAAAAAAGTAGTTTTTAAAACTTTAATTCATTTTTTTAACGTAACAACCTCACGCATATGCTCTTTCCTCACACTTTCAAATTGATCTTGGAAATCAGAAATGTGATTGTTTCTTTGTTTTGGGAATTAACCTTTCTTTTATTTTTTTAATCAAAGCTTGTTTTACGTGTATGCTCTTTCCTCACACTTTTAAAGTGATCTTGGAAATCAAAAGCGTGAACTTGATTTTGTTGTTTTGTCTTTTACCTCATTCTGGAAAACTTTCTAATCTTTGTCTTGCAGGACCCACTCTCAAAAAGGTGGATAAAACACTCAAAACCTTCTAACTTTAGGTTGCCAAAGGACTACAACAAAATCACATTAAAATCAAAATATATAAAAAACCACATTCAAAACACTTGATTTGCAGGTTCGGTTAAGAGCTATGGCTCAACTCAAGCTTAACTAGAACATAACCCCCTTGGCATAAGCCTTAAGCTACAATAAAAGGGGTGGTTCAGGAACCCCAAAGTAGTCCACACCTTGAGGGAACTGGTGGATGAAACGGGAACCTTTTTATCCTACATGACTAGTAAAGCCTTTTTGAGTTAGAGTCACGGATATCCTTAGTGGAAACCCCAGTGCGATTCATTCTGAGCAAGGTCTTTGCTTAGGGTTTCAAAGGGATTAAAGTAAAGCTGTCACCTAGTAATAACAAAGCACTCACTTGGATATTTTGTTGACACCTAATTGATAGAGCCACCTAGGAAGCTACGCCTTGTCCAAACTAATATAAGGTAGAGGCCAAAAACAAACAGTTAAACAAATACTCTTTTTCTATTTTCTTCTTTTGTTTTCTTTCTCTTTGTCATAGTGTTCCACACTTGCTTTTTTCCAAACACTCCTTGTTTGGGATCCATCTTTCACATTCAGTATCTTTTTGTCATTTTCCAAACATTCCTTGTTTGGATTTTACATTCATTTTCCTTTCATCTTTCCAAGTGCACTTTACTTGGATTATTTTTCACCTTCTTTTTGAAATCCCAAATACTCCTTATTTGGGTTCATTTTTTATTGTGTTCACTATCTCCAAATTTATCCTTATTTGGACTTGACATTCACTTATTTTTCTTGTCATATTTTCTCTTCATCATCACTTCATCACTTCTCTCATTAAAACATTCACTTTGTTTTAATTTGAGATCACTAATACATCACTTCCCCCTTTTCTTATGATGACCTTTACCTTTTCGTTCTTTTAGTGCTTTCACTTCCTTGTCGTGTCTTATCTTTTAACACACTTTTTTTTAAGAGTTGACATCATTCATCATCTTCTTAAGTCTCCCTTTTTAACATACATCTTGTTAAAAGTCAAACAAAATCATCATTTTTCCTAAGTCTCTTCCTTTAACACATTTTTGTTGAGAGTTGAGCATCATCCATCGTGTTTTAAGTCTCCTCTTGTCACACTTACTTTGACGCAAGTTGAGAACACTTACTTCTTTCATCTCTTCCCTCTTTACCTTCAATTTCGTAAACGGTCATGACATCTTTCAAGCTCCTTCATCTTTCTTAGCACTCATTTTTCTAAGATTCTTCTAAACTAACACTTCAGTCCATCTTCCACCTTAACATCATTCATTTTGTTAAGTATTGTGAAGTCCCTTTTCTCATCACTCTTATCACACATTTTGTTAAGAGTTGATCACCTTCATCTTGTTAAGTCTTGTCTCCCTTGACATTCATTTTGTTAAGTGTCAAGCACGTTTCACTTTTCCCCCTTTTTCATTTCTCTTAACACTTACCATGTTAGGAGTTAACCTTTTTTACATTTCTTCATCACTCTTATCATTCATTTTGATTACGAGTTGATCACATCCACCTTGTCAAGTCTCTTTTCCTTTGTGACTCATTTTTTGATTTTTGTTACGGAATAGAGAACATTTAACCTCTTGTCATCCTTTTTCTCTTTACTATCATTTTTTTAAGATACAGACACTCGACTAACCTTTTTTTATTCTTCCCTCTTAGCACTCATTTTCACTAAAGTCAAACTTTTTACATCTTCTTCCCTCTTAGCACTCATTTTGCTACAAGTCAAAAATTTTCCATCTTCTTCCCTCTTCCATCTTAGCATTCACTTTGCTAGGAGTTAAGGTTTTCAAACATTTTCATCACTTCCATCTTAGCATTCACTTTTCTAAGGGTTGCGTTATTCATCGTACCTTTCTTCACTCTCTCTAATTTTTCATTACAATGGTGGATTTATACAATTTATCCTTTTCCCAAGAATGGAAAATGATGAAAGACATCGTTGCAACTATGCAAAAGAAACACAAACAATTCAATTTTGATTAATTGTGTCCATACCCTTTTAACATAGACATCTTATGCATACCCTTCCCTTGGTATTTTGAGACACCCAAATTTGATAAATACAAGGGAAAAACTGATCAAGATAACATATCAAAAAAACTTTCCATAGCTTGCCACAAAGTGACACATAACGATAGCTTTCTCTTGTGCCTTTTCCTAGAAGTCTAAGAGGATAAACTTTGGATTGGTTCTTACACCTTCTAAATGGGTCTATACCACCTTTATGGACCTAAGAGAAGTTCATAAAAGGAATGATAACCAGATCGTACCAAGACAAAACACGGATTTTAATCAAACACCACAATCTATAAGATGAAAGTAGTTTCGCCGTAATAACTTTACTTAAACCTTTACAAACAAATGAGCAACAATATCATATATTATTATGGAACTCAATGAAATAAAATGAGAATGGGCCTTTCTTTATATAGCAAGATATAATAATCTAAGAACCGATAAGGTTGTAGATCAAGCCATAAATCATGAAAATAACTAGTCATCAAAGAACTAGTCAAGACCATAGATTTTAGGAAAGAACTAGACATCAAGGTGTAGACACCTCAAAATTGGTTATCCAATTTAGTGTGTCCCTCGTGCGCGTTTTCTCTCTCGGGTAACTCTGGGCATAATTTATATCACCACTATCCCCTTGGGATATTATTCGATTTGTGATTTAAACACCTATCCTAAGTTTAATTCACCCCATTATGTTTTACCCGTGAGTAATTAAATAATAGCTATTTAATTACACCTTTTCACATGTATCCTAACCACTTATCTACCCCATATCTATCCTATCCATATATCCACCCTATTTCTCCTCCTCCCAAAGCGGGATATTTCCCGTATTTGAGGTGAAGGGATCACTCTTATCTTCCTAAAATCGCTCATTTTGGCCGTCTCAGAGTCTCTGCTCATTGATCTATTTTTCTAACTCGGCCGACACCGATTTTTCGGAGTGGCACCGATTATAAATAGAGGACCAGAACTTCCGATATCTGGGAGGATAAAAACCACGCAAAGACACAGATCGCAGGACACAGAAACACAGATCGTGAAAGAGAGAGAACGAGAGATCTTTGCACATCTAGTGTGAACATTATCTATCAAAGGAAAAGATCTTGTCCAAATCAATCCCGAGAGGAGCACTGCTAATTTCAGAGCTCTTATCACATCAACGTCGCATGTCTCCATTGATTTCCGGTGACTCTATTCCTACACCCATAGGTGCAGTCTTGCCAAAAGATCTCACCGGCTTCGCAGATCTAGAGACGTTGACGATCTTTCCGCACTTTCCGATTTCCAAATCTTCTTGCACTTTGTCTCCGATCGACACCGATCTACATCGGCCGATGCCGATCTATATGCAATCGACGCGTTGATCTATATCGGATTCGATGCCAATTCTACATAATCGACGCCGATCATCCTACGTGACAGTAAAAAGACACACAGAGGTAATACAAATCCACTTGTTTTCATAGTTCCTATTTTTGCTTTACTTTCACTCGTTGTTTAGATTATGTTTATTACTTTGATCGTAAAATCTAGTCTTGTATTTACATCTTTTATCATGTATACTTCTTTACTTAATTGAAAATGTGTGGACGACAAATGCCGAGGGAGCTTATCGCCTTCCTGCACCCGCTTCTCAGCGATCCACCTAAATATCTTTTAACGTGGTCTTTTCATCAAATCGGTGTCTCGCAGTTACTTGGATCTACAATATCAAAATTGCTCGTGGAACGCCCATCTTAAATACATGAGAATTCCTCATCCGTCTACATAGGAAAGGATCTTGTCCATCGTGCGTAGATTTCATTGGAGTTTTCATGTTTTTTGTGTTTAGTTTGGTGCATTAAAGAGACTAGTCAAGTCCAAGATTTAAAATTGTTGATCATCAAGGATCTAGTCAATACCTTAGATCAAGGAAAGAACTAGTCGATACCTAGATCAAGGAAAGAACTATACCTAACAACTAGATAATATCCCCCTAATATCTAAATAAATAAAAATAAATATCCACACACATAAGTGGGTGAGGATAAATACAATAAATGTAAATAAAGTACCTAGGTGAACATGAGCTAAGGTAAATACATACTCTAACACTCCCCCAAGTGAAGCTAGGGGCCAAAATAAAAGTGGACATATCCACAGTATGAGTCCCGACAACTAGGCCGATGAGGTACTCATGTACAATATATCCATGAAGAAATCTCAAACCAAAAGAAGGAAAGAATCCTGCTAGAAGGAAAGAGAAAGAAGAAGAAGGAAGATGTTCTCACAAACACCCCCAAGAACAAATTCTGAAACCCCAAGCATTCCATGCAACTCAAGGTAGTGAGGTGATGCAAAAGGCTTCGTAAAGATGTCGCAACCTGCTATTGAGTCAAGAATGTACTCTAAGAAAAGAACTCCATCCTGAATGTGCTGACGAATGAAGTGGATGTGTATCTCAATATGCTTGGTCCACTTTGGTGCTCAATTGGGTTGCGAGAAATGTGAATTACACTTTGGTTGTCACACCAAAGTACAATCGATGAATCTTGTGGGAATCCAAACTCTCAATAACTATGGTCAAGCCAAAGAATCATTGACTCGCTTGTAACTATTGCCTTTTCTCCTCTCTGAAGATGAAAGTGTAATAGCCTGTTACTTTTTGCATGCCCAAGAAACTAGAGAAGAACCAAGAGAAAAAAATATAGCTAGAAGTGGAACACTTGTCATCAATAGAACCTACCCAATCTAAATCTGTATACCCAACCAACTGAGTAGAACCCCTAGTGTAGTGTAGGCCAAAGTGGGAAGTTCCCCTGTAAATAACGCAAAATCCTTTTAGTAGCCTGCCAGTGACTACTATGAGGAGAATGTGCAAACCGAGATACAAGCCCTACTACTAAATGAAATATCAGGGTGAGTATGGGTCAAGTACATGAGACTCCAACCAATTGCCTATACAATGTAGGATCACAAAGTGGTGTGGTACATGTGGAAGTAAGAGTAACCCAGACTAAAAAAGGAGATGGACTTGGCTTGCAATCATCCATATCAAAGCGCTGAAGAAGATCATGGGTGTACTTTTGTTGACTCAAATGAATCCCTGAATCTATCTAAGAAATCTACAAACCAAGGAAATAATGCAATAACCCAAGATTGTCATGTCAAACTGTGTAGAAAGAGCCCTCTGAATACTCTAAATGTGGGAAGAAGAGTTATTAGTAAGTAACAGATCATCAACATACAAGACAAGTATCACAATATCCTCACCAACATGTTGGAGATACACATTGTATGATCAAAGTGGAAATGAACAAAACTAGTAGATAGAAGAAAATAATCCATCTTCTCATACCAATCCCGAGGGGCTTGTTTGAGACCATAGAGAGACCTTGAGCCTACAAACAAGAGAAGAATCCTGAACAAATCTAGTCAGGTTGCTCCATGTATATTTTCTCTTGTAGATCTCCATGTAAGAAGGCACTCTTCATCCATCTGGTATATGGGCCACCCCTGTGATGCAACAATAGCAAGTACAAGGCGTATAGAATCCATCTTGGCAATGGGTGCAAAAGTCTCAGAGTAATCAATACCTTCAACTTGTGAAAAACCCTTTGCAACAAGATGAGCCTTATACTTGTCAATGGACCCATCAGCTGTGTATTTGGTTTGGTATACCCACTTACACCTAACCATCTTTCTTACTTTAGGAAGAGATACCAAATCCCAAGTATGATTCTTCATCAAAGAAGAATACTCAACTTTCATCGCATCATCCCACTCATGTATCCCATGAGCTTTTGAAAAATATTGTGGATCCTCAAAAAATTACCTAACACAAAATTCCAAAACCTGTAGAATGTGTGTGATGATGCCTAGTGGGTGGAAGATCCTGTATGAAAGGTGTTGCCTCAGAAACTGTAGTATGAGCCCACTTAGGCATAGTGACAACATCAGTGGGAATAGATCCTCAATGACATCTATAACCTCCTCATCAACCTCCTCAAAGAAAGGATCCTCAAGATGAGATGATGAAGAAGAAGGAGGCATGGAAGAAGATGAAGAATCATGAGGAGTGAAGCACTCATCAACTGAAACATGTGTTCGAAAAATAATGTCATGAGTATCAGAATCTAGAATTTGATAAGCTCTCATGTCCTCACAATACCCTACAAAGATCAAGGGTTGCTCTTCTTATCCAAAGCTTTCTTTTTCTTCTTTGGCACAAAGGCCCAAGCATGGCTCCCAAAGACTCGAAAAAATGAGACATATGGCTTAGTGTTGGACCAAGCTTCCTTTGGAGTCAAATGCTCAAGTGCTCTGTGTGGTGTGTGATTCTGAATGTAGTTAGCATAATTAATTACTTCTACTCAGTAGATAGGAGGTAAATCTCTAGAATGCATCATACAGTTAGCCATTTCCTTCAAAGTTCTATTCTTTCTTTTTGCTAAGCCATTATATTGTGGAGTATGAGGAACAAATGTTGGTGAATAATGCCTTGAGTTGCCAAAAAATCAGAAAACTCATTGTTGAAGTACTCCCCCATTATCAATACGAAGGTTCTTTATGCAACTAGAAGATTGTTTCTCGACCAAAGCCTTGAAGACTTTGAAGTGTGAAAAACATCACTTTTTACTTGAGAAAATAAACCCAAGTACGCCTCAAGAAATTATCAATAAACGTAAGTGCATACTTAGCTCCATTGAAAGATGGGGTAGGAAAAACCATCAAGTCACTATGCACAAGCTCAAGTGGTGAAGAAGCTCTCTTAGAAAATTCTTAGGAAAAGGATCTTGGTGTTGTTTCCTAATGCACAACCATGAAAAACTCCCTCAAGACAAGAAAACTCTAGGAAGACCATCTACCATACCATGAGTGCTCAACTCCTTCAAATATTTGTAATTGAGATGTCCAAATCTTTCATGCCAAAGCTTACTCTATGAATATGCATGAGAAACCAATCTATGTCCTATAGAAGAAGTGTCATCAAAACCCTCAAAGTGATATAGTCTAGAACTATGATCAAAAATACCTTGAGCAACAAGTGAATGAGGCTCCAACAAAGTTTTTACTTTACCCCATGTGGTGTAAAAGTCATTGTTTTTCCTTGACTAGAATGACAAATTTGATATACATAAAGAAAATTTGTAGTGATGTTAGGAACATATAGTGCATCTTGGATATTGCCACCATCAAGTTGTATATCACCTTTTCCTTTAACAGAAAGAAAGGAAGAATCTCCAACCTCAATTTTGGAAGTAGAACTCAAACCTAGAGAAACAAAAGACTCCTTAGAAGAAGTCATGTGATGAGAAGCACCAAAATCTATAACCCAATTGTCTACAAGTGGTGACTGAGATCTCCCAACAACATTAAGTGTTTTCCATGTTGATTAGAAGGAGGTGGAGTGGAGATAGAAATTTTGTGTTTCTTGACTGCATCCTCTAAGGCTTGCATTCACTTATAACACCTATGTTCTTCATGATTACTACCCCCAAAAGAGCATGAAAGGCTAGACTTATTCTTGGATTTAGAAGACTCCTTGGGTTTAGAGTTGTTTTCTTTGGGTTTAGGAGCACTTTGAGATGGAGAAGGGGTGGATTTTTTTTTTTTTTTGGTTTTCCTTCCCTTAGGATTAGATGCAACTAATGCCTTTTGAGAGGTGGAAGACTCAAGGTGAGACAATTTGGATTCTTCCCTAGTAAGTCTTTCACAAAATGTTTCTAAGTTAGGCATTTTGAATGTGTCACCTAAGGCATCCATGCTAGAGAAAAAGGTAGAAGAAAATATTTGAAATGGTCCTCTCAACTTGGATAGAATCAAGTAAACACACTCTTCATCTTTCTTATCTCTTCCACTCCCCTTCAACTATGTCAACAAATGCTTGAACTTGGTAAGATAGTCTATAATTGTTGGAAAATCTTCAGGATTAAGAGAGGTGATCTCAATTTCAAGTTGCATGGCTCTCATATGATCCACCTTACCAAATAAATCCTCCAATTTCTCCCATATTTTGAAAGGAGAGTCACATTTTTCCAAATGAAAAAAAATACTATCACTTACATAAGTTCCTATCAAACCCATACACTCATCAAATTTGCACTGGTACTGAAATTTCTCATATTCTCTAGTGAACATTAGTTATTTTTGAAGAAGTTAAAGCCCATAATCCTTTCCGCTTAATTATTGTTTCCATTCTTGGTTTCCATGTGTGGTAATTATGTGTTGTTAATGGCTCAACATGATCTAATGCAGAAGTAGACACCATTCTCAAAAAATCACCAAAAGAAATGCAAGAACCAAACAATGCAACAAGATCCCCCAACCAATGGAACAAGATAATGATTTTGGCACTTTATAATGTGCACTTTATACTTTATAATTATGTGATTCTCAAAATAAATATTTCCAATGGAAAGAACAAAAACAAGCACTTTTACAAAAAATGACACTCAAAACCGAGTTACCGATCAAAAGATACAAGATTTTCAATATTATGCTTTGTTATTTATTTTAGTTGCCACTAAAACAAAATAAAATGTTTTTCTTCACCACACAAATAAAATGAAAGGGGATGGGGTTAAGCACCTACTAGTAGGAATCACAAGATTTAAGCCCTCATATGACCATACCATATGACCAAGGGCTAAGGATTTCAATGTGTGAACACATGCAACCTAAAAATGCTACACCATAATTGTAATAAACATACATGACAATCAATCAAAAATACCCATACCAAATCCTAGAAAATAATGTATGGGTAAAGTTAAACATAAGTTTACATGGATTTCAAAGTAAGTCTCTATAGTGTCTTTGCAATCACAAAAAAACTTGAAAGAGGTTGAATGATAAAATGGTCGAGATTATAATTGATCTTGGATTAAAGGAGAACCTAACCTTTACAAACCTCATGCAAGGATTTTTATAAAAACACATGCCACAACTGAAAATGTGAACACAAACCTAAATATATAAATATCAAAGAAATTATTTGCAAAATAAAACTTTGTAGATATTGATAGCATTGAAGCTCTAATACCATAAAAATGAATGATCAACCAAACGTACATGCCAAATGAAGAGTTAATAATCAAACACTTTATCAATCGACATGAAATAGATCACGAAAATTCAAGTATCTTTTCAAACCAATCCATTTATTCTATATATATTATTCATGGAACTCAAAAAAACATTGAAATGTTTCATTCATTTATAACACCTAAAGAATTGAACTAAGAAGAATCTCAAGGTCAAGATAAACATGAAAAAGGAGGGTCCTAGTCATCAAAGAACTAGTTGAGACTTCATTCCATTATGAAAGAACTAGACATCAAGGATCTAGTCTAACATACTCTAGATCTTGTTGTCTAAAAGAACAATAGCTTCGACACTTAGATAATAACCCCTAATATATACCTAAATGAAAAATAAATATCCAGAATCTCATCAATGATGATTCCTTATTGATCAAGATAAATAAAATACCTAGGTGAGGTATGTATAAGGAATATCCTTATTAAACTATTTCAAGTATTTTAATTACAAATATTTTGTCAACAACTAATTCACATACCTAAAGGAGAAACATTGACTATTTCCTTTCTTCTTTGGCTTAAGGACCACTGGTATACATCTAGAGATCGATTTTTCTCTCCTCGCACTATTTCACTTCACATGTAATATCTCAATATATTCCCCATGGTCGAAAATATTCTTCTATCATCACATATGTCTTTCGATACCTTCATTCGAAGACCAATCTAATATACATCCTTTGACTTGGCTATAAAATAGCCAAGTCTAGTACTTTAGGAACCATCAATCATTTGATTCAATCTTTTGAAGAGGTTATGATCCACTCTTTTTAAGTCTCATATCGGGATGAAGACTTATTGAATCTTTATATCCACATTCCTTTGACTTGTGCTCATATCCATCCAAGTCTCGAAGATTTTAGACTTATTGAATCTTATTGGCCCATAATGACTTGGAATTTCATCATCATACATAAGTCTTGTGATTTCAAGATCCTTAAAATTCAATAAACATGGAATATTTCTTGACAAGTCCATTTCAAATCCTCATCCACCTTGGCCATTTAGAAAAATTAAAAAGCACAAAAAGAAAATAAAACTCTGTATTTGAGAATTGCTTGCCAATTGAAATGAAAAGTATGTCCAAATAATGTTAAATTATTCCATCTATTGGAAGATAATTAATCATACCATTATCATATACTCGCCTCCTTCACCTATTATGATGACATGGTTTAACCTTATTCCTCTTGGGAATTTTGTGTCTCATCTATTTATGGTTTCTTACAATTTATTATCTTTTACCTACGCATCTAAAGATTAATGATGGCAAATGGTATCCTCTTTCAAATAAGCTCTCTTTCAAGGCCGAAAGCACTAAAAACTTCTTTATATAGTCCTTTTTTGACCGCCTTATCTCAATCTAATGTGTTTAACCCTTACGTCAAACAATACTAGTGGCATGAGGTTGAGACTTGGGCGTAATTAGCATACATAATTTTCCTTCCCAACAAGCACACTATCAACATACAAGGCAAATTAAATCAATCTAAAAATACAAAAAAATTATAAAATCAATACACCTTTCATCCTTCACATTCTTTGGTGATAAGCCCATACTTCTTTATGGAGTAGAGGATGAGACTGGGAAGAGAAAGCCCTTATCTCCTACATTTTGTTTTTGGTGTTGAGCCCTTCCTTTATTCCGAGTGACATGGGGAAACATGTAGGGGGTCCTTCACAAAATAAATAATATTTAATAAAGCCTTTATGAAATCTTAAATTAAAGTGCTTGATAAAAAACATCCAAGAAGTAATTTAGTTGCTCATTTAAAAGAGACAACAATTCCTTAAAGGATTTTAAGAATAATACAACTAAGATGCCATCAAGAATCTAAGTCAAGGAAAAACCTATAAAGTGGATCATCTTGTAATGGTTAGATAATTTGATCTAGAGATGAGTTACATTTTTCTCATATGGATCATTATTACACCTTGAATTGTTCATCTAAAGCATCCATTATCTTCAAGAGTAATCATTTTCTTCATATTTTCACGTCCTTTTGGCTCTTGGTGATAAGCCCACTTGTAATCTTCACCTAGTTGCGTGGAGCCACGATTAGGTGGAGTGAAACACTATCATTTTATCATCTACATTTCTACCAATGGAATAGAATGTTTTTATTATTTGCACTTCTTTCAAGTAAGTTTGCAAACCTGCTTTTACCGAGTTGTACTTTAAAAAAAATTCAAAAATGTTCA
The DNA here is from genome assembly GCA_018340775.1 of Taxus wallichiana var. yunnanensis. Lineage (NCBI taxonomy): Eukaryota > Viridiplantae > Streptophyta > Pinopsida > Cupressales > Taxaceae > Taxus > Taxus wallichiana. The sequence continues at coordinate 667,934,982 of CM031243.1, forward strand.
CAAAACTTCAAAAAACGTTTCACTAATAACAATATAAAATTGTTCAAAATACAAAAACAATATAAAATTTTCACAAAACTTCAAAAAAATATAAAATTGTTAAAAATCAAAACATTATAATAATGTTTGAAAAACTTTTAGCAACTAGATAACATAGTTCATAATTTTGCCATTTGAAAAACATACCTCATGATTTTTTAGATCATACTCAAATTACTCGTGGTGTATATCTATTCGAGGAAATCATTTACCATTTCAAAATATAACTTTTTCTTGGGGCACAGTTGGATTTTACATTTTAATCAATACATATCAAACTTCAATGGATCGAAAGAATCTTTGGCTTTGAGTATTTAAGTATCACTTTTCTCTTCATCATGATCCAATCCTCTCACGTGCTAAGCTATCACTTGGGGGAATTCAAATTTGTCTAGTTCTTCAATGTGGAATACATTCAGAGTGTCATTAGACATCATTTTTGAATGTTGGTTGTATTGTGTAGTTTGTATAACTTGATGACAATTCTTTTTTCTTCTTTGTTTGTTAGTTTTATTGTTTGTTGTACTTTGTTTGTGCGCTGTAGACTAATTACTAGGAAATTTATTCACATCTTAGTTCACATATAACTTTTGTGTGGTTCCTTCCTGTTCATATTGGGTTTGTTTTATTGCTTTTTTGTATGTTTTTTTTGTCATTTACACGTGTTGTGTTTTTCTCTATTTATTTAAGCCATGGAATTTTTCATTTTTGATGTGTATTCATGTTTTTTCGATTTCTTTGCATTTGTCTTTTCAATTCCAAAAAAAATTGTAAAATCAAAAAAAACAAAAAAAATCAAATATTAAAAATTAAAAAAATCAAATATTTCAAAAAATCTAAAAAAATTTAAAAATTACAAAATTTTTGAACAAACATTCACTTATCATAGAAATCCTACAATTGGAAAACCCTTGAAGTGAATTTTTTAACATTTCAATACAATCTTGATAAACGTCATACCTTTATCTATTACCCTAGTGATGTTCCAATCTTACAACTATCACTTTCTTCCCTTTGCATGATATGCTAACTCTGCTTGGGGAAAGTCACAAAATTGTTTTTCCTTCATGATATAACTTCTGGGGAAATTTCAACTTTGATCATTTGCATAATGGATTCAACAAGAGTGTCATAAGGAGTCACTTTAACTCCGCTCTTCCAATATGATCCTATTCCCACTTGGGAGCATTTGTATCTACTTAATCATCATTATGGCACGCATTAGGGGCATAGTTGATTGTCTTCTTTTTCAAATTTGTGTTGCATTGTTGATGTTTACTTTTTGGACCACTTACAAGTAGTGTGATTACATCTTGGTTCCTTTATAACCATGATGCGACACCTACTTTGTATATTGGGTTTGTTTTCCTTTTTATCTTTTCTTTGTTGTGTGTGTTTGTTTATGCACATCTAGGTTAACCATCTTGATTCTTTCATAATCATGGTGACAACTCTATTGTGCAACAACAAAAATAAGGTTCTCTAAAATTACTCTCCAAATAACACTCATGCTACGAAACACATTCCTTTTCCATCCTTGTTCCAATCCCTTTCTTCCTTCCTATCAAGTGGTTTTCCATCGCCTTGCTGCATCATCCACCCACTTGAGGGGCATTCCTCTACCATTTTGCTTGTTGGGGCATCCCAATGCTTCACAATTTTTTCACTTGCCGATTTGCATGCATCTACTATCTTTAAAGAACTATTACTTTGCAATAGCACTTTAAAGAGGGGAAAATGTAGACACCCCAAAATTACACTTCTATTTCCACTTGTTCCTAGTGTTATCCTAGTACACCTGTTATTCACCCATTTGTGATTAATTGATTAAATTAATTAATTAATACACATTATACCCCTTTGGATTAATTAAATTAATCCCATGTATCCTTAGTACCCCTTTAGCTAAATTAATTATTATTTATTAATTAAATAATTAATTAATTAAGTGTGTGCACATCCTAGTCATTTGCCACTTGATCAAACTCCACTAGACTCCACTTAAACTCCACTTGGACTCCACATCCTCATACTAGCTAACTGCACTTCTAGAATCCTAGAAAGGTGGGGGTAATTGAATTACATGTACAACCACCTTCCCGGATGCAAAATTTGCAATTAAATCCATTACACGCCCTAAATTCCCGACACTACTCTAACTTCCTCCAATGCTATTTTTAGCATATGCATTTACCGTATGTAACCAACTTTAATCGCTTCTTCCTCTATAAATTCAAGAGAAGCTTACTCTCTTACAAATCCTCTTGAATTTTAAGTACAATCACTCTGCTAAAATTACTCGTAAGTTAAAACATCTGTGTTTGTAGCATTTGAACTCATATTTGGAGAGCATTCAATAGCACCCACATCCATTTGCAAGGTTCCACAGATTCAAAGTCTCCACAACCTTATTGAGGTTTACACAGAAGGATTACAGGGATGTTTGCATTATTATTTGTGTATATTTCATTACCGTAGTTTTTCATTGCATACAATATTGGTAGAGTCTTTGTAACACCAAAGTTTCATGATGTCTTTACATAATACACATTCTAAATGAGTCTCAACTATATATAAAATTAAGGGTCACATGTAAGAGTTATAAATTAATACACCTTTAATTTAATTGATACATAAAGTAAATGGGTTTAAGAAACCACTATTTATTTTTATGAGGACAAAGTATTAAGTTCTTTTCAATAGGAAAGTGATATTTCTTTGAATATGCACAAACAGAAACTAGAAAATGGATTAATACTTTTAGGTAGTTAAAGATCTACCTCTCACATATCCTAGCCTTTTCAAGGTCAACAAAATAATTAACAACATCAAGTAAATGAAAATATGAATAAAATTAAATCACAAAATAAATGATATGCCTTATATGGGAACTTTGGAGACCCCAACATTTTTGCAAGACTAATTATTCATGGGGATAGATGATATAATTTAGTGACAATAAAATCATAGTGGAATTGTAGTTGAATCACCTATGTGATTTTTCCACATGTATGATAATTTTGCAAATTTGGGATATCATGGAATTTTACCTACAAAATGTGAATTCAACTTCATAATTTTAGAACCTGCAAGCAAGTAGATGCAAATTTATGATTGGAAGTCTTAGAGGATTAATAACTAACAAATGATTCTTTTTTTATATTTTCTTAATGGAGGTGGATACTTGAATGCTTCAAGGATTTATTTGTTTTTAGGATTATTCCAAAAAAATTACCATTGATTTCATTAAAGCTTTGAGGGTATAAATATCATTAGAAAAACATTATAAGGAGGTTGGAAATAATATTGAATACAATATTTCTATAGAAACAAAATTCATACCTTGTTTCTTCCCTCATATTTTTAGAGACCTCGTTATTAATACTTCTTATTTTTATTTTGAATAGATTAAGTTAGACTAAGAAAATGATAGTATATCTTACTTTCATAGTTGTTGTATCCAAACAAATAGTTTTGGATAGAAGTACATTCATAATATTCCATACCTATTAACCAAACGGTTGCATATTTGTGACATTTTAAGTTTTAATTTGATTTGTTCCTCATACTCGATGCCTTTCCTCTTTTGTTTTATGCATTAGCTAGATTATTTGGGTAATGATAAAATTACATCAAATTCTACAAGAGATCATTTATGGTGAAGCATAACGGTTGAATTTGGAAACATATTTTTGCCCTACTTTTCTCTCTTTTTGATTTATTTTAATATTGTTCAATTTTTATTTTCTTTGAGCTTCACTGAAAAATACAAGTCATCTTGAGGTGATGCTACAATATCTTTTTTTTTTATTAATGGGTAAAGGGGGTTTTAAGAGGGCCCCCTTCCTCTTACAACTAAAAGCACCAAAATCAAAATAGGTTGAAGAATAAACTAGACATATAAGAAAATAAAACATAGAGATCCCAACAAGATCAAGGAAATTCCATCTGACTTTTAACGAATGCCAAAAAATGGTCAGAAGAAAACTTACAAGATACCAAATAAAGAGAAATGAAGATAAAGAGGTTATTTATGGGAGTATGACATGATTGATAGTTTTATATTTTGTTTCTATTTATTTTACACATGTATTCTTGCTTGTTTTATGTTGCATGTTGTTTTTTATCGGCACCATAGTTTTCACCATACACGACACATTTTAAAAGTGAAATTTTTTCCACCATTCCAACCTTCTATGTATATTTTCAAACATATGGTACATGGGTACACATATATTCCTTTCGAGCAAGATGCTTAAATTCTTTTTATCTCATAAACCTCAAAAGTGGGGGTGTTCATTAGGTTATTTCTACAATTACATATAGGTTACATAATACATGAATTTTATTTACAGGGATCAAATCTATAGAAGAGGTAACAAATATTGAAATTTTGTAGAATTTAAACAACGTCAAAACTACACACTAAGTTAGGACAATGGTACACTCTTTCCCATTTTATAAGTTTCTAGATAGAGGGTAGATTTACTGATGTTTTTAATTTCTACTAATTATATCATCTATTTATAGGATTCTCACATAGTTACAGATACTAGATGACATACTTTAGATCAAGTTACCAGGGCACAATTAATTAATTCATTCTTCACAACACTATTCAAATTTTAATTATTAAAATAGATTTTGGGGGCATGGGCCTCCTCCCATTCAATTGTTTAGATTCTACATGATCAATTTTAGTTAAATTAATACCTTATGGGGGTATGAAAATGTCCATTCCTTCCAAGCTCTAATTTTTTGAGTTGGTATAAATTAGGCCTAGATTTGTGTGTAATGGTGTGGTTTATGGGTTTACTTGAAAGTTTCAAAGTGTATATGTTCTTCCTAGACTTTGTTTTACCAAATTTATGAATGGGGAAGGTGTCGAGCAGCTAAGTTCTTTGTATTCTATATCTTCTTCTCTACAAATCTTTAAAAAGGGGAATGTTTTTCCTCTTAGATCATAATATTTGATAGTCAACACTCAAGAATATTGTTTCAAACAACATGAGGGACTGATTACTCCCAATCCTTTGGATTTTAAGAAAAATCAAGTCTTTCGAGTGTAGACACCTAAATTCGGTATCTCAACCTTTGTTTTCCTGTGTGCGCATATCTCACCATGGTCCTACCGACCCCCTTTAATTTAATTCGTGCCCCTTCATTTAGTTAAGTGCCCAGTTATTATCCCATCACCTTTAATATTCATTAATTAAATAATACCCATTAAATATTCCCTAATGGACTTTCTTCTTATGATACTTTTATCCTAAATATACATCCCTATGCTTTTTCCTAGCTTTTATCCTACCTATCTTTATCCCCTAACTACCCATGACACATCCCTAAACAACCTCTTCCCGCCTATAAGCTTTAAAGCACTTTTTCCATTCTTAAAAACCTGAAATCCCGACTAAAACACAAAATCAACCCCTTTGGGGAAAGTTTCTGTAGTTGGCAAAGTGACTCACCTAGTCATTGTCAACCCTATTAAACCAAGTTATTCCCTTTCCAAAATAGATAGATGCATGCAAATATATGAGATTTCTTGTGACTTGTAAAATATTTCTCATGCCTAAGCATCCCTACAACAGTTACAGACCTCTTGGATCTCCTTCTAATGTGTTTACATCACTCGTGAATGTCCTTCATGAGATTATAACTATATTTGTATTGTTTTATTCAATTATTATCATATTATCATTGTCTTGTTTGACATGGTTTTTGTAGGAACAAATCATCTTAAAAAAATTCAAAGATCCTGTTAGTGCAAAATCATAGCACCCTTGAATGTCTACAACTTGACGGGTTGAAATTCTCAGTGTGATTGCATAACATGGAGCATCTCTCAAAGTGTGGTACTTTGAAATTGAGAGAGCTCTTTAGATGAAGGCCGGTTCTTATTCCTCTATTTAGGTGTGCACAAATAAATTCTTTGAGGATCTACTCTAAAAACTACTCTATCTTGCCAAGGAGACAGGGTTGAGAAGATGTGAGAAAATAAACCCAAGCTAACAAGGTGATGCACCAAAGGAATGTTAAACACCCATTTTAAAATTTAACATAGACCCTATAAATGTAATACAACCACCATGCATGAGATAACTAAACCGCAATGAGAGATTAGAAGACAACAATGAACAAATGAGAGGGTTTATAATCATCCATAGAAATATATTATTGCTCAAAATTTGATACAAGATATTCAAGAGGTAAAAATTTCTATTACAACGTGAATGGGAGGTTTGGAAAACTTCAAAAATTCACTTGCAGACAAGGAAAGAAGGGAGGGTCTAAAACAAAAATGTCCAACCCTTTACAATGAGCAAAGCTCTTACCTTTATAGATGCTGACGAACGAGGAGGAGAGAAGAGGAAGGAAACCTGATTTGGAGCTTAGCTACTGGCCATCAATGCCCCTACAAATCCACCCATAATCTTTTGAGTTCGCTGCTCTATGTCCTGTTTGGTGTGTTGAAGAAGGAAGAACATGTGAGATCAAATCGAATCTAATCGGTTGTTGAAGCAATTGGATCGTATATTATTGGCATGAAGATGTTTCCCTATTTTTCACTCACCTAACCTCTCGTCAAAATTAAAGTTTCAGGTTTACATGGTGTAGATGAGGTCAAGAAATTTCCAATGGTGCCATATTTTTTTGGATTTGAGCACTTCGGATCAAAAGATATACCCATTTGAATGTTGGGTCGATCCTATAAAAATGGTGAAAACCCATTTAGAATGGGTTTGTGGACCTCGAAATGCACTTTGTGCCTTTTGCACAAAAATACAAAATGTAAAAAATGCCCACAGCCCTGCAATTCACTTTTTTCGAAACCCATCCTCAGCCCGTCAACTTGCATTTTCCATTTGGGTGAAAATTCCTCCCAGTGCCCGCTGCCCGCACCTAGAAAAAAATCCTTCCAAGGCCTACCTCCCACATGTAATTTAGGCCTAACACATGGCTCTTTTTGGGAGTCGGTGGAGGTGTCTTTGCTATTTTTACACTTTACGCCTTCTCGGGCCAAAAGTTAAAACTACCCCTGGTGACCCGCCTTCCCACCTTGACTTGAAACATGGCCACATGTAGAGCTAGCACATTTGGGGATCAATTTTGGATTTTGTTTTTGAAGTTGCACTAAAGAGACACGTGGCTCCTTTCACGGATTTTTTCTATTCCTTTGTGTTTTTGCTAAGTCCTTTTGTGTTTGGCGTGGGCATACGTCTGACCTAGAACGCGTGGAGAGATGGCTTGCATTTGGGACCTACTTCCCGATTCTACCTTTTGAATTTACACGAAGATGACACATGGAGGCCTCCGCCATCCCTTCCATACTTATTTGATTTAAGTGGCCGGATCTGTTTCTTTTTTGACTTTTGGACACGTGGAAGCTTAGTGCTAGTTTGAGACTGGCCCATGGGCTACCCCTTTTAAAGTTACACATGTTGAGGCACATGGCACCCTCCATTGAATCTACCCCATCTTGAATTTTAAATCATCAAATATGTCCCTTTATAGACTGGGACACGTGAAAGGCTAGCGCTTGTCTCGGAAAGCCACTTTTAGATTTACCTTTAAAGATGCACCGAAGATACACGTGGTTCCTTTCGTGAGTCTCGTGATACTTAGCTGATTTTGGTGGATGCCTTTTCAACCCCGACTACATGGTAGTCTGGCACATGTTTGAGTCTCCACTCTTTGGATTTATCTTTGAAGTTACGCCTAAGTTGACACATGGCACCTTCGCCGGCTTGAATATTTTTCAACTGATCGCTTGTAACTTTTGGGGGGCTCTAGACATGTGGAGGCTTGGCACTTGTTTGGGGACTACCTTTTGGGATTGATCCTTGGAGATGTACCGATGAGACACGTGGAAGCCTCCACCGACACTCTTATACTTAGTTGATTTGGGCCCGCTACCATTTGACTTTTGTTGGACCCTGACCACATGGAGAGTTGGCGCTAGTTTGAGTCTCCACCTTGGGATCTTACTTTTGAAATTGCGTTGAGCTGACATGTGGTTCTTTCTACTCGTTTGGACTTTTCAATGGCCGACTCTATCCCTTTTTGGGCCTAGGACACATGGAAGCTTCACGCGCTTGTTTGGGGAACCACCCTTGGCTTTGAACCTTGAAGGTGTGCCATTGAGACACTTGGCGGCTTCCGCTGTCTCTTCCATACTTATCCAATTTAGGCCCGCTCAATCATTTGTGAAGCCCGAAGACTTTGAGCCTTTCCCATTTCTCTCTTGAGACCCTCTGGCCTCCTTGATCGTTGTTTGCCTCCTTTGAGCCTCTAGTTTCTCCATTTCCAAGTCTTCCTACAACTCTTATTGCATTTAAAATGTGGGCTCATGTCATGGAACCAACTCAGTAAATGTCTTCTGTCCAAGGTCGGGTTTGGTCAATTTTATCGGGGAAAAATTGGGATAACAATTTGGTGACTCACGAGGACATCTACCTGCTAGATGAAGAGATCAGCTGCCTTGTTGTATCCATTGAGCACGAAGTCATGAGTGGTGGCCTGATACTGATCATGTTCTTTGAAGATTGAATCTCGATGTTTGCACTTGGTGACCTTGAACCTACCCCCGTTGTTCTGGAAATGATCCCCTTGAAACCTGATTTTAGTTGCTCTGTATTTGTTCTATTTTAAAATTAGCAACTATCATGGCGACCATGGGTCTCCCTGCTGTAATGCTTTGAAGGGCGACACATTCTCCTCGGAGGCACATCAAACTGTATAACGACGCAAACCTGGAGCAAAAAAACCTGTGCCAAAGCACTTAGGGAAATAAAACCTATGCTACAACAAGACAATGTGCATACACACTTGGAGAAATTGAAAACCTAGGCTAATATTTACAAGGGTGAGGAATTTTTCCTTTTAGTAGTAGTGTTTGAGGTAGATCCCATTGACTGGAATCTACAATTCTTCACCATCCAACTTAGCCACATTGGAAGGAATTGCTACTTGTACATCTTGTGACCATGTAGGGGCCACTCCAAATGGCATCAAACTTGGAATGTTTCCTAGTTTTTTCCCGATCTGCATCCCACTTTAGAACTAAGTCCCCCTCTTGAAAGGTCTTTGTTCTTTCTTTCTTATCAAAGCTCTTCTTGATCAATGCTTGATCTTTCTCCATGATCTACATTGCATGTTCTCTTGCCTCTCCTACTTCCATTAGCTCTGCATACCTGATTGTCATAGGTTCAAACTCGGCTAGTTCCAACTGTTTCATGAGCTCCAAAGCGGGAAACTCCAATGATATGGGAAATAATGCCTCTTTTCCATATACAAGCTTGTATGGGGAGCTACCTATGGACCTTTTGGATGTGATCCTATCAACCCATAGAGCTGATTTGAGCTTTGTGTGCCAAGTTCTTTGATTTTCATCAAGATTCCTTCTGATAATTCTTAGTAGGTTCTTATTTGTGGACTCTGCTTAGCCATTACCTTAAGGGTAATAGTTTGATGAAGTGTTGAGGTATACACCATTCTTGACAACCCATTCAATGATCCTTATACTAAGGAATGCCAATGCATTATCTGATATAATAGTGGCAGGGACTTCAAACTTGGTGGCCATTCCTTTATAGAAATTGAAGATGTTGGATTCATTTTCCTCCTTAAGTGCCATTGCTTCAGTCCACTTGGTGAAATAGTCTATTGTTGTAAGTATCCACTTGTGTCCCTGGCTTTAATTTGGGTTAATCACTCCAATGAAGTCTAGTCCTCATTGCATGAATGGTTGATCCACTGAAATTGGACGAAGGGGTAGGGCTGCTAACTTTTCCTTCCCTGTGAAGAATGTACATTTATTTCACTTCTTGATCCATGAGTAGTAATCACTAAACATCATAGGATAATAATAAACAAATTTCATGATTTTTAGAGCGGTTACTCGAGGAGAAAAATGACCTCCTTCTTCTCCATCATGGAACTCATGCAATACCCTCTTAATTTGTCTTGTCCCAATGCACCTCAATAGAACACTATTGATATCCTTCTTGAACAAGATACCACCGATAAGCACATATGGGATGGCTTGTAGTCTGAAGTATCTCCTCTTTTCTTTGTTCCATTCTGGGGGGCATAAACCTATTTGGAGATAATGTACCAAGGCTTGGGTCCAACATGGAACAGTGCATCATTAGCTGGCTGCTCTTGATCATTTTGTAGTAACAAGACAACCTCTTCTTCATCCACTGACTCGGCTTGTTGCTTGGAAGTGAGATGCTCACATAGACCCTTGCCATAAACCAGCTTGGTCACTTTGATTTCAATATCATACTCCATTACACGAGTGATCCAACCTTCCCTCTTCTCATTCAAGTCCTTGTTTAGGAGGAAATCCTTGACACCAGAATGAGACACTAGTAGTTGAATCTTGTTGTTCAAGACCAAGTGTCCGAATTTCTTCAAACTCCTAATACTTTACCTCGTAATCCTCCAAGATCTAATCGAAGAAAGCTATGGGCTGTTCGAACCTTCCTTGTTAGGTTGAACCAAGATAGTTGATATTGTGTCTGACCCTCCAAAAGCATACAACATGAAGTCCTTTCAAAAGTTTATATTAATAAGAGTTGGGGCCTATGATATTGTGAGCTTAATGGCCTCAAAATCTCTTTTCCTTCGTTGTCCATTTAAATTCAAGACTCTTCTTCAACATCATTGTTAAAGGTTTCACAAGAGTGGAAAAAGCAGCACAAATCCGTGAACAAAGATTATTATCCCCAAGAATATTTGGAGATACTTCTTATGTTGTGGCAATGGAAGTGTTCGGATGGCTTCAACCCTTTCAAGATAAATTATCAAAACTTCTCTTGAGACAATGTGGCCCAAAATTTTTCCCTCATGTGCCAAAAACACACTTTTTGGGTTCAATGACACTCGAACCTTCTACACCTCTCGAAATACCTATCCGAGGTGGAAGATATGGTCTGCAAAATTCTTTGAGAAGATAGTGATATCATCTAGATACACCAGAACTATATTGTTGATCAAGCCTTTGAACGCCATATCCATAGCTCACTGAAATGTTGCTCCAACATTTGACAGTCTGAATGAAATCTTCTTATAAGCATATGTACCCCATTTGGTGGTGAAGGCTATCTTGAATTGATCCTCCTCTTTCACCATTATCTCGATTATATCCACGAGTATCGATTTAGAAGTGAAAATCTCTTAGATCAGCTATAACCTGCAAGATTGGTTCCATCGATGGAAGTGGGTAGTGATCTTTGAGTGATGCTCTGTTTAGATCACGAAAGTCTACACACAACCTGATTTTTCCATTTATTTTCCTCACAGGCACCAAGTTTGCAACCCAACTTGAATGCTTGATAAGGAATATGATATTGGCCTCAATTGGCTTGTTCAACTCATTTCTCATGAGAGGTTCAATGTGAGGGTTTACTGGCCTTTACTTCTTCTACGAAGGCTTAGATCTTGGATCGGATCGATAGTGTGTGTGCCAACCTGGGTTGAAACCTCTTAAATCCTTGTAAGTCCAAGAAAAGACATCTGGGAATTCTTGAAAAAGTTAAACAAATTCAGATTTTTCTTGTTGAGTACTTACCTTGCCAATTCGCAACGTTTTGCCTTCTTCTATGGAAATGGGCTCTGAATCTTCACCCTTTACTTAGATATTTTCTCTCCTTCCTAGAATTGATCATTTGGGTTGAATATTGAATCCAAAGTTACAAGACCCTTTGGTAATTTGTTGGTTCTCAGCTACACCACTTGGTCACCATAACGTTGTTCCAACTTGTCTTGGTTTCTAGAGGAGAACTTAGCTTCTTCTTGTAGAAAATTGACAATTTGCTAATCGTTGTCGAAGACTTGCCAACTTGTGTTGTTATCTGGGACATCTGGTCTTATAACCACTTTAATATGGGACTGGGATTTTTCACTCTTGATACTCTCTACTACATCAAATGCCACCCCGATTGCTGCCAATCTGTCTGCTGCTTCATTCTTCTTCCTTGGGATGGAATTGATGCCGAATGCTTCGAAATATTCGATAAGATCCCATACCCGATTCTTATAGTTCTTTAACAGATCATTCTTGGAAGCATTTTTTCCTCGAACTTGATTCACATCCAGCTCACTATCTCTAAACACTTGCAAGTTTTTAATCCCCTTTTTCTTGCCCAATGCAGTCCATGGATCAAGGCTTCATACTCTGATGTGTTGTTTGAGCAAGCAAATTAGAAATAGAAGGTTGAGTAATATTTCGTACCTTGAGGTGAAACAATCATAGCTCCTCCTCCAGCTCCTTGTCTACTTCTTGAGCCATCAAAGAATAACTACCATACCTCATTATCATCCTTGTGGTCTGGCTTAGTGATGTTAGGAAGAGGATGATTCTCCTCATGCAAACAGTAGAATCCTAGCTCAGATTCCTCCATTTCCTTGTAAGGGTCAAAATCATGCCTCTTGTTCGCCCACTCATCGAGGGTCAAGTCTGGAATACACCCAACCTTGGTATCTGCCTCATAAGTGCTTGGGAGGTCTTCCTGATCAAAAGTTGAACAATTTGCATTGATTGGGCTAGGTACATGAGGCTCAATATGGTAATCCGTAATGGGCTCAGATCTGATCGTAGCCTTGGCTCCATACCTTGTTCTAAAAAGCATGTGTGACCAATCAGTAGATAAATAGCCTCCAATTTTAGTAGTGAAGTCTCTTGACAAACACAATGCAAAATGTGGTGGAAATTCTATGACTGATACGTTTTGCAATACGGTCACATTGGGGCATGCGTGTAATGTGAGGGTCAAATCCTTTATGACTCCAACCGTTGTTACCATTGTCCCATCCAATTGCACTACACCCTTGGAGATGACTTCGTATTGAAGACCCAGCTGATTGGCTATTTGCTTTGGCATTATAGAGCTACTTGCTCCCAAATCAATCATGTAATTATGCACTAGCTTGTCTCTAATGATCAATGAGACATAGATCATTTGATTCAAATTATTACCTTGTTTTCCTCCATGATGTCCCCAACCCGAGCTCCATTGGTAAGCACTTTCTCTTGTTTATTGGGGGCTGATTTTAGGTTGACCAATTGGCCATAGCAGCTTGTAACAGATCTCTCTATCCTAGGATAGCCAATGACTCCCACATTGAGATGTTTACATTTTTTTTTCTTCATCTGTTCAATGATATTAAATGGGGATGAGCTATCTTTTTTCTGTCCCTTTCCTTACACATTATTCTCTTACACATGGGTCATTACAACTGGTGCTTGAGTGGGTCTGGAAGGTGGATTGGGATGACTCTACACATTAGGAGTCACACTTTATGGGAAACAGAGGGTTGTGGACTGTTTGAATTGGAATATTTACCCTCTCCAATATTCCTCTTCTTGGACCGTGTATTTTCGCCACACTATGAGGAGGTGCTTGATTCATACCACATAAATCTTCAGCCTGCCAATTAACAAGCATGATCTCACTTGGAGGTGCCTCTTTCTTGGGTTTCTTGCTACTGATTTTCCTCTTGACTGAGCTCTCCGGACACACCAATTTTTTCTCATCAAGGCCGGTTCAACGCACCATTGTAACACATTGACTGGTTATGGGGCTAATTGCATGGGAAACACCAGTCATATTCTTGTGCCATGTTGTTTTGTGTTAGAACCAAGGCCCTTGATGTTGAAGTTATGTTTGGATCATATGGTTGGAAAGGCCTAGCAACTTGAGGTTGTCCTTGGTTTTGATTTTGATTTGCAGCCTGAGCTGGTGGTCTATTTTGCTGGTATGGGGGCCTAGCTTGATACTAAGTTTGAGGCTAATATGGCCTAGAACTCTGAGCTTATTGCCTCTTGATAGTCACTAGCTCATTCCCTAGGTTCTGTAGTTATTTCATAACCTCTTGTAGCTCTTTTGAAGTGCTAGAGGATGAGGTGGAAGCTTCAGCTGAACTCTGATTCCTTGGAGTAGGTATGGGAGCTAATGTGGGTGTTTGACTAGTGCTTGGAGCTCCTAGTTCTAGATATAGAGGCATAGGTGGCCTAGGTGCAAGTTTACCATCCTGAATTAAACAATTTTCAGCTCTAATGGAAATTACTTCAACTTATAATGAATCCAAATGATCCTTTTGTCTCATTAACACAATAAAATAAATCTCAAGCTTCCTTAGAATTTATCAAAAAATATTACTTCCTAAACCTATACCAACCATGACACCACCGTCAAAACCTCAAGTATAAATCATCGTCATTCCTCCTAGGATGAATATTCAAAAAAAGAGCTAAAAATCTTGATACATCCCCTCAAATATATCTTTCACATCCACAAAGGAAGATCCACACCCCCTCCTAAAATTAAAAATCCAATGTGACATCATCCAACATAGAATTACGTCAATTTCTTCAAGGCTTAGTCCCTTCATTGAGAACACTTCCACCTACCAATCCATCCAAGCTAAAAATTTCCAACCCTTCTTCTAAAACATAAATCACCATCAAAATTGAAACCAAAACACTGAGACCTTGGGACAATATACTCTCATCTTCGACATCCAAATCATCTCACGAGACATCTCTTAACACATCCATCGAGTCCCATGCGTAATTTATACAACACTTACTCTAAATTTCTGCCATCACACTTCCGCCTATCAAGGCCTTTGAACCAAACAATCGAAAGCCATCATGGTTTGATCCCCACCGCATTTGCACTTACCATCGTACATTAACTGGGTCATGACGTTGATCATTGTAAGGCCCTTTAGATTGTCATCCATAATATTATTGAGAGAGATGACCTCGAGGATTCTCCTCCTCCATCTACCATCTCACCTACGACCGATTCAACTCCCATTTCTACCTCCCCATCCATAGGAGTCACTAGGTATTTTCCTTCATCCACATCCCCCATCCTCACCACTCCTCCACATACCATTCCTCCTAGAGAGGGTCCTCCCTTATTCATTGATATTGTTTTCCTTGCTACACCACCCCTATGATCCCCAACCATCTATCACTAGCATCCCTTCTAGAGACTCCATTTCATCTCTTTTGACATCCAATAGTTTATCTACATCTCTCTCATTAGGGGATAATTCCCCTTCTCATTGATCATTCTACATATTCCTCCTCATTCATGCATCCTATCCCGATGGCTCTCTTAACGATAGGAGACTTCACTCTAGGAATGATTTGTTTACGGACTAGTTACTTTCCATACCTAACATCATCTTATTTCATCTACCTCATCTCATCTAGTATTATTAGCCAATTTATCTTTCATCTCTTCCTCCTACGACTACCTTTGTGACCATATTTTTGCTTCTCTTAGGAGCACCATGGCTCTATTTTAAGGCCACTTTAGTGACCATTGCCCTCACTTCCCAACATTTGTATTTGTGCATATTTTATAACCCAAACCAAAATTTATCTTGACCAAATATTCTTATCTATCATTCCCAATTGTAACCATGTTCACCTTTGGTTGTTATCACAATGAGGTCATGATCTTATCAGTCTCATTAATCCTCAATCTTTGCAAAAAAATAACTCTATCATCACTGCAATGAATACTTGACTAAGTGGGTGGAATCGATTCCCCTCACTTCAACCAAATTCATTCCAATTATTAACTTTATCTACTAGTACATCATTTTTCACTTTGGCATTCCTCACAAGCTCGTCATGGACAACGGAAATTCCTTTAAAAAAACTATCTCAAGAAAATATTTTATGCATTCAACATCCAACTTAGCTCCTCTTCTCCATACTATGTTGAAGCTAATGACTAATCTGAAGCAACCAATAAAACTCTTCGAAACATTCTTGCCAAAACCATTAATGAGGTAGGTCGTAATCGGCATCTTCAAATCCCATTCGCTCTATGGGCTTATCGGACTAGCATCCATACCTCCACGGGAGCTACACCCTTTTCACTTGTGTATGGTTCTGAGACCTTACTTCCCCTTAAAGTTCAAATTCCATCTTTGCACATGTCCTTCAAAAAATTCATCTCGATGAAAACTATCGCAAGCGTGTCTAGCACATCTTGAGTTGTTTGATGAGTGTCGCCTTCTCGGTCTTGAACGACATCATGTCTATCAAGAGTGAATTGAGCTTGCTTACAACAAGCACATCAAAGACCATTAATTTAATTTCGGTGAAAACGTCCTTAAATAAAATCATAACGTTAATACTCTAGAAAGGAGCCAACGTGGAAATTTTTCCCCTAACTAGATTAGACCATACATTATCACCCATAAGTATGGATTGGAAGCCTATCGATTGGCCTCCCTTGATGTAAACTAGAAGTGGAACCTCTTAAGGCATAACAATTACAACCATTTTACTGCTAGCATGTATTCTAGTGAGCTCTTAGTCATATCTTTATATCATTCCTCAATCATTAGCCTCTTCTATCTATCATTGTAATGATTTGGAATCATGTGGTCTATCTTCACTTCCTAGATGAGACCTTAAATATGAGCACCATGGATCTTCTCATATTATATTCCTTATGGATAGGTTTTCCCCTTTTGTGAGGAATTTATGGTTATTACATCCATCACCCTCTTATTCACCTATTGGAACCATGCAAAGGGTGCAAGGATGTCTCTTATACATTCATTGTCCCCTCATAAGCGGTCTACTTAGCTATTTTCAGTTCTTCCCTATGTCAAAATAAAAAATAAAGGATGCTCTAATCAAAATTCAAAGTTACCAAACACAAAATGATCCCTCAAAGGATAGCTGTTCATGCAAAAAAAGATAAGAAAAGCATGAAAATCAAAATAAAAAGAAAATCAAAGAAATAGACCGATCCCTCAAAAGAAAACTATCATATATATCATTTTTCCATCCATATCATATATGTATAAAGTAGAATATACCTTCAAAGGATGTGTTATCACCGAATCACAACACCCTTATGTTTACACAAGTGCATATACTTGAGCTCATGGTGTGATTGGATAACATGGGTACTATCTCCAAGTTGTGGGACTTGCTACTTGAGATAGACCTCCAGAGAAAGTTGGTTCTTGCTCCTAAAACTACCTGCCACAATCTAATCTAATGCAGGAAAAACTATCTTTCCTAATCTAACTTTCCAAGGGACCAAGGAGAGAGAATGCATGAAAATGAAAGCCTACACTACACCAGAAAAGGAGGGGTGTGAGATTTGTCTTCCAATGTGTGAAAAATAGAAGTAAAATGCATACTATAAGGGGTGATAACAGATTCTCCACAATCTGGAAAACACGTTCACAACAATATTTCATACATCCACAATAATAATGAATCCTTTGAAGAGCATAAAGATATACACAATGTTCTTGCAATAAAGGTTTAAAGGGGCAAGAAGAGTGCAAACAAACACAACAGGGGAAGATGCATCCACAAACTTGTATTTTATTGCTTCATGATATGGACAGTTCAATCTATTACAACACAAAGGTATGGATCACCACACAAGGAGTCCAATACAAGGGCCTGCAGCACATTGGCTTCACAAATTAATTTTGAAAGAGATTTTCTACAAAAAAACCACTTCCCCTTACAATGAGCCCAACACTCCAATTTATAGAAGAATGAGAAGAGAGAGAATGGGAAAATGGAAATCCTAAAATCTATCCTTCAACCACTTGCACGATGCATTAAATGGACTGAAATGATTGTATGTTACTTACAAAAGGCTCCCCATACTATCCCAGGTGCTGCAGCAGAGAAATAATGATAACCATGCCTCTTAATTGCACTCCCAACTACCAAATAAAACACTGTCATGAACCCGACCATGTTTTATAACAAAATCCATAAATTTCTCATAAAATCATAATTTTCTTGATCTTTATACATTGGTCTTGCAGCCACGATTCCAATCGTAAAAATTTTGTGCAATTTTGTTGAGAAATGCAAAAGTTATGGCCTTCTGAGTGTGAGCAGCTATTTTGGGTCTGCCAGGTGTTTTTTGTCATTTGATGGGAATGAGCATTAACTAACTGGAGCTGAATATGTTTCTTATATTTAAATATATCTACCCTCATAAAAATTAAGAAATCTATTTTTTTACGTAGAGGATGTCGTGCTCATTTCAAAAAGTCCAATTTTATGAAAATCGGAGCTCGGAGTCAAAAGTTATGGCCATTTGAAGTTCGGGAGGTCAAACTTTGACTTTTCTCTTTCTGCTGCGGCTATTTCACTAAAATGCGGTTTGCGTGTCCCGGCTGTCCACGGATACATTCTTCCGCATCATCGATTGGGCTTCCTTGTCCTCGCGCATTCCTTTGTTGACCGGGTTGTGAGGAGTCGTTGACTTCCGCATCGGCCGATTCCACTTAGCTTGGCTCCTTGTGCGGCGATTTCACCTTTGCACATCCCACGCGTACTTGTGTCCCGACTATCCAGAAAAATATCTCGCACCACTTGTAATAGACCAAATTGTGGAAAAATTAGCTTTTCGTGTCCCACGCGTCTCGACGTCCCAACTATCCCGTGGACCGCCTGGGACAAAAATGTTTGATTTAGCTAATTCCTTTGTATTTCAGCCCCAAACTTGGTATGACAAACCTTGGTATGACCCACATTGGTATGACCCACAACCTCCAAACCCGCAATGCATTAAAACAAGCCTGTGACTTCATTTTTTTGGTTTTTTTCAATTTTTGCTAACTTGTTGGATTTTTCCTTGGATGGGGAAGTTAGAGAGATACCAAAGGGACCCCAAAACATGATTTTGGGCCTTGAATCAATTCTACTTGCTCGGGACTGAAGAATTTGGTACATGTTATCAAAATTACCTTGAGGGGTGAATTTTGGATAGCATGATGGATACTCTTTTGTATCATGGTTTTGAAGGCTTACCGCATTGATTCACCTTCCATTTTATCAGCTTCCTAAGAAATATTCCCGCATTGATCACATTTCTTTCTAGCAAACTTCCCTGCATTGATGAGTTTTCTTTTTCCCCTTCCCAAATATGGGGAATAGATTTAGGGAATGCCACTTATGGATAACCATCTTCCCACGTACAAGTTACATCTCAAACCCCTTTGTCGTGTCAACATCAGGTTATGAGTTCATTCCATCCATGTCTCTTTATGATCTTTGGTGTAACCGACTATCATTGGTTACATACTAACACATTTTTCGGTCACATGTGCCTTGTGTTATTTAGATCCCCTCTTGTTTACCTCTAATGTAGTTGGAAGCATCTTTTCCCCATGCATTCTTTGATATCACGTAGTTTTGTTCACACACATGTAGGTCGCTATCATTGCATTACATTCTATCCTTAATCCTATCACATCTATTTTACATTCCTACATCGTTTTGTTACAAACACATCTCAATCACCTATATGCTATCCATCTATCCTAAACACATCTACAATAATTTATGTTCATCATTAATCACATCTATTTTCAAATTGTCTTTTCATTAACATCACATTTTATACACACATATAAATCTCATCACCATGATCAAATTGAAATTTAAAACATGAAATCCCAATCCTCAATAACATATACCACATCATCATTTTATCCATACATATACAAATCCAAAGTCATCATAACATCATCATCACATTTCATTATACATTCAACATCATAATCGGACATAACAAATGCACATATAAACATCATCATCACATCACAAATACATAAATTTAACTCATACATCATACAATAAACACATGATACAATGCAAATCAAAATCACAAACACACAAACACACACACACACACACACACACACACACACACACACACACACACACACACACACACACACACACACACACATATATATCAAAGTGAATGTTTCAATACATCATAAAAACCTCTAAGGGCCCTCTCTCAAAGTAGAAATATTGTCAAAATTGGTAAACTACACATCGATAATCTCAAATCCTCTCCTCTTGAGGTAGGCATAGCCCCCGATTCTTTTCCACCACATCCACCATCACCACCCTCTTGGTCTCCCTACTATCGCCGAGGCCTGTGTTACGGTCATTGTACTAGTAGATGACATAACTCCACATGTCACCTACCTTTGTAGATGCTCATAGTATCTCGAGAATCCGAGGTATCTTTTGAATCATGATATCCTCATAATATTTGGCCTTAGAGTCCAATCCTAAGTATTTTTCGATATATTTCATACTAGGAGGTGCTCGTTTACCATGACCTTTGCGATGCAGCACCACTAGCCGATTTTGTCAACCAAATCATAGACAAATATCCAAAATGGTCCTTATAGGCCTCCCTCTATCGATGGTATCGAGTCTCTCTCCTAAGTGATCCAATCCCTCTCCTATGTGATTTTCCCCCTCTCTTGGATTGCAATGTCTCACTCCACCCTCATCCGATCTATCTCGGCTTAAAGGCATGTTACCTCTGTAATCTCTCCTCCACCGAATCTCGCCTCCTATAGTTACATTTGTACCCACCTCCATCTCCTCTACCTCCTCCTCTCCTCCCTCCATGGCCACCTAAGCTTCCCACGCCATGGTCATCCAATCATTGAACCCTACATTGAGACTCCCATGTCATCATCCCGATCCTATGTTGTAATATCCTCATCCACTAAATCCACCATAATAGGACTCGACAACTCTTTGTCTTTCTCCTATCTCCTATACAAAATGTCATCTCCGGCTATCTCCCCGAACTCCACCTCATCCTCCTCATATCGGTCAACTTTGGATCTGCTCGAGGCCATGTGTTAAAATTTCAATAGGGCCTCCATCTCACGTGATCAACATCCAACTATACATGTCAATCCACATACCAATCCACTCCTCTCTCCCCCTGTCTCCATCTAAAAAATCCAACCGCCATCACTATGTGGTATCTAGTGACCCATGGAATCGCTAAAAGTTGAATCACCACAATTTGCTCATAGGCTCAACATAGAAGTAAGAAGCCTACGTCCAACCCTGATCTCCTACCTATCTTATAGAATGATAGCTCATGGTATACCTGAGCCAACAAGGCAATCCTAAAACAAAATATTGTCTGCGGTGTTCGACTATTTTTGACAACTACACCATCCAAAGGCCCATGGAAACCAAGCTCCACCTGAGTCTGTAAATGCATAACATGATATTGTCATCATCACTAAGTAAATCAAAGGCTATGAGGTATGATTGCCTCATACCTCAACTCAAAGGAAAATTCCTCTCGAAGAGAACCTGATGTACGGTACATCATCTCCAGGATAACCATGTCAATACTACCAAATTTTTGTCACCTATAATGGGGACTATTTTCTCCCCATAAATCGACATTATGATGATGTGATACACATCCTCTAGGGTGATAGTCATCTCCCCTTTCCTAAACCAAAAGGTCCCCGTCTATCGGTCCCACCTCTCTACAAATGTGATCATCAATCCCACATCCCATGAGATCCTTTGATATTGTCTAAATCCACTTAACCCCACTACGGCCAAGTGATCCCACTCCATATCTGTAACATCTTCCCTAATCTGCTCATATAAAGCCGACACTCAATCTCTCAGTGCATGTGGGTCTCCCGTCTCTACAATCACCAATAACACACACATACATCATATCCATAATCCAAAATCCATTCAAAATACATTAAATTTCATCCAAAATCCACTTTAACCCTAAATAAAAAAATCTAACCCTTGTCGATGCCGAACCAAGTCAAATTGACCATTTTAGTAGTTGATTGACACACCTAAGGGCCTAGTTGATGTCGACCCTTATGGATTTTTGTCAACCACCCTTAACGGCATTCACTTTTTATTAAAAATGTAAAAATAAATAAAACATAAAATTAACTTAAAAACAAGTTTGGGTTTTGTTACTCACCATCCTCCACACCCTTTGGCATTTCCTCGCAGCTCCTATGGCCTCCATTTCTCACTTTTCTCTTTAATCGCTCTGATCTCTCTCATTAATTACATGTTTGAAAATGAGAATCACAGCCGAACCCCAGAGATTATATAGCCACCGACACACAGGTCATTTTCGACCCCTTGGGTCGCCATCGATTCAGCCCTAGTCATCATTGACTTGCCTTAGTAGCCCTTGATTTGGACTCCACTTTCCCTTTTGTGAACTCTCTTAAGACATTATTTTAAAGTCTACCTTTGTGACCATCTATATTCCCCCTTTAGGGAATTTTATTTCAATATTTCGAATCAATACCTTATCATCTCAAAGTCCACATTTGTGGCCATATTTATTTTCCCTCCGGGAATTTTAATCCAACATTCAAACTATCCCTTTATACTCTCAAAGTCCACCTTTGTGGCCATATTTACTCCTCCTTTGGGCATATTATTTCACCATCCGTTTTCCTATTTAGCTTCATGGCCATAATCTTTCCCCTTAATGGAATATTATCCCACTACGCATCTTCCAAGTTTTCCTTCTTGGCCATTTTTTGTGCCCGTGTTGGGGCACCATTATTTACATCCTTGTCCCTCGCAGACATATACCTTTTCACTCGATTCCTCGTGTACAAAGGATTTCACATAATTTTCAAATTTAGTTATGCATACTTTGATGCTTGCCTATGACCCATTGGTCATCCCGGCTTGCATCCATTTTGCAATGATTTTCTCTCACTCACTCGCCCATAGAACATTACCTGTCGTCTCCATTGAGACCGCCTTAAGTCCTCTACCCACGTGATATCAGAGTCACCGCCATACTTTTTATTGTCATTGTGATCCTTTTTGCTTAGGGTATCTTGCCTTGACTTATCATTTTACCCATTTTTTTCACCCACTCACCCTTCATCATCTACCCTTTCCAAATACATCATTGATTCCCCTTGGCTTTATCAGTCCATCATTTGAGGGGATCTCATCGCCAACCTTCCGTCAATCCCCATCATACTCTTCAACTCTCATCATTTTTGTTTCATGACTTGCTAGTGCAAACTAATAGACAAACATGGGCAAATGTAGACACCTAAATTCGGCATCCCTACATTTGTATGCCCGCATGTGCATATCTCACCATGGTCCTACTTGGACCCCCTTTAATTTAATTAAATTCCCACTTATTATCCCATCACCTTTAATCTTCAATTATTAACATTAATTAATTAGTACTCATTAATTAATTAATTAATTAATACCATTAATTATGCCCTAATGGAATTTCCTTTTAGGTTGTTTTTATCTTAAATCTACATCCCTATGCTTTTTCCTAGCTTTTATCATACCTATCTTTATCCCATAACTACCCATGACACATCCCTAAACAACCTCTTCTCACCTACAAGATTTAAATAACTTTTCCCATTCTTAAAAACCTAAAATCTCGACTAAAACACAAAATCAACCCCTTTGGGAAAAGTTTCCTCGTAGTTAGCGATGAACTAGCCCAATTGTCATCAAACCTATTAAACCAAGTTCTTCCCTTTTTAAAATAGAAAGATGCATGTGAATATCCAAGATTTCTTGTGACTTGAGAACTCTTTCTTGCGCCTGACCATACCTATAACAATTACATGCCTCTTGGATCTCCTTCTAATGTGCTTGCATCACTCATGAATGTCCTTCATGAGATATCACTATCTTTGTATTGTTTTATTCAATTATTATCATATTATCATTTTCTTGTTTGGAATATACCATTTTACAGGACCAGATCATCTTTAACAGCATTCGAGCTCCATTATCAGCCTTCTCTTCTAGTTTCTTTGCTTGCAGTTAACTGCTCCATCCATTTACCTTCAACCTTGTTCTATCCCACTCCATTCATCTTCGCCCCCCCCGGTCACCATTGACCTGGGCCTTGTTTGTAAAAAATTCCACCCAAATGTAGTGCCCACATTTTTATAGCCCGGTTATATGTTGAGTTCTTTATTCATAGATATGTTTTGACAGGATTTGATATATTTTGGACATTATGTTATTATATTTTTCCTTTTGGACATGTATGGAGATTGGGCTCGTAGCACCAATTTGACTTGATTAGTATGTTGACACCTTTTCATTTGATGTTGGGGATACTAACTTATTGTGATGTTGTTAGGACCTAATTGATATATGTTGGATACTTAGTTAGTCGCATGCAAAGGTTATATGGATGTATGTCATTTATATTTATCTCTATGGCTAACTCATGGTAAATTGTGTGTAATTGAGTATGTTTTCACATTTACGATTCCATGATGATGTTATGATATCATAGATTTCATTGATCACTTATTGAGTAGTTGATTTACATTGTATTAGACAAGTGCGTTTAATGTGTGTAATGAGTGTGCAGGTGACAGGTCACAGGAGAACGTGGGTTTTAGGGTGGCTACGCAAATTGTGCACAAGTGGCCCATGGGGCTAAGCCCTAACCATGTTAGCTGTATGAGGCCTTAGTATTAGATTTCATTATTTTGGGCACCATGAGTGACCCTCATTTGTAATGTAGTATGTCATGTAAAATTAATATTGTTTATGATGTCTTATTTTGTTAAGTAAAATTGGATTGGGGACTTAATGGTCCCCACTTTCATATAGTTTTGTGTTTGGGTAATTTTGTATTGATTAGAGGGGATTAGGGTCACATGTGAACCCTTGGGTGGGCCCCACATCTTCTACACTTGTGCCTAAATGTTCCAAACCCGAAATTGGGTTATTTATGGAATTTTAAGTGACCCCTTTTAATTTTGGTAGTTCACTTAGTATGAAAATAAACCCTTGGGCCCTACTTAATAGGTAGTGAGACTTAATTTCAAAGCATAAAGGAGTTTCCCTCCCATTTTGCCTCTCTTTAGTCACCATACATGTAAGATGGATTGGTATGTTTTTATTTTTGTAGAAAGTTTCACAATCTTGTTTTATTTTCATTAGTGAGGAAATTTATTGGTTTATCTTCAAATTCTCCCTCATGGGGAGAAAGAGAACTTATTTTTAGTTTTTTTCTTGTTACTTGAATATTTTGGGAGCTAGAGCTTGCTTGGATAAGGAAGTGGAAAAGATTAGAGTGTTGGAGAGATTTTGGAGGTAGGTCCTTTGTGCTCATTTTAGGATTTAATTCATGCTAGATCTTAGCTTTGTTTTATTGAAATATGTGCTTTGTTTCACATTTGTTTATTATTAAGTATGCTTATATGTTTTATTTAATCCATCATCGGATGGCTTGATGAATTTTGGATTTTATGGGGGAAGAGAGAGGTATTTTTCCTCTCAAACTTCATGGCTTGATGGGTAAGCCATGTAGGTTATTTTTACTCCCCTTACATGGTTTGAGGTGGGGAAAGTGGTTCATATGGTTTGAACCCCCTTCACCATTCTTGGAGAGGAAACCTAATGGGTTTGAAAATCCTCCCAAGAAGGATATTGGTGAATGGGTGGAGTAATAAGGAGGGTTTTGGTGGATGGGAGTAGTAATAAGGAGGATGTGAAGATTATTGTTTGTGTGCATCCTATGGTTGGACCAAAATTTTGGCACCTTGGATATCTCATCTTCTCTTCCCCATTTTGGAGGGATAATATGGTTTTCTCCTCCTTTCCTTTTTTTGAAAAATTTGGTTTTTTTCTTAGTGTTTGATTTGTCTTGCATGTGAGAGAAATATTATTATGTCTCCCTAAATCTTGTGCACAAATTTTTGGAAGCTAGCTCTCTCTCCCATGGGCTTGGGGGAGGCTAGCATGTCTTCTAACCTTGGAAAGGCATGTAATGATGCCTAAAGGTTGGGTGGTAAAAATATTTTTCTCCTTGTGTTGGTTCTTTGAAGGACACTCAAATTTGGATCTCAAGTTGGAAGTTGGTTGGAGTCTCTTGTCATCTTGGCTTCTCATTGTCTCCTTCTTCCTTTGTGTGAACGTCTCTCTCATTAAAATTTTATGGATATGGATATGTGGGAGCTTTCATTATATTGTAAATACCCTCTTTTGTATTTGGAGTTACTTGTAAACTTGAGTCACAATTGTGGTGCAACTTTTCTTTCAATCTTGAAGTGAAGTCTTTTAATGATTCCACTTCGTATATCTTAATTATTGGAAAAAATGTATTTGAGAGCTTAGACTCATTAGAAAAAGAAATCATGTAAACTAGTTATTTTCTCTACTATGTATTGATTTGAAACTCCATTTGAAAAGAAAGATAATTTCATGGAAATATGTTTCTACAAAAGAAATGATATTATCCGATTGGAGAATCATATTTGTTTGAAAATCTGAAATATGCATTTTGCTAAGAGCATTGGAAAGGAAATCTAGCCATAGCATAGAGCTTTAGGATTATCTTTAAATGGAGATATTACCACCCATTTACTAGTTCTCTTCTTGAATGTTTTAGTAGCATTCTACAATGAAATAAATTTCAGTTTACTTCTTTTCCCATGTAAACACTTAACTGTGATTGTAGTAGGAAGCCCAATGTGGATTTACTTCTCCTTCACTAAGTTTTAAACTCAATTACAAACCTATTTTATTATTTGAAATAGTTTTCTCGCATCCTTTCTTTTCACATAAGTAAGTTAATCATTTTAGTCTAAATTTTTCAAAAAAAGAATTTATTAATTTGCATAAGTTCATGTAGATTACAAACCAGATTTTATTACTCACAACTTGTAACTATTTTCGTCTCATAGCATATGAAATAGTTATATTAAAATGTACTCCATATAGTAGTAATTTAAAAACATAACTATAATGTATTCTGTTATTTGTTATTTTATCTATATTACTTGAGTAAATAATTTATTATACTTTAAATACTTTAACCTATATATATATAATATAATGTACATCATCTAATAAAAAGTGATATATTAAATAATATATTTTAAAAAGTGATATATTGAACAATATATTTTAAATAATATAAATGGTTGTATCATTATATATATATATAACTATAACTACATAATATACTATATAAAAATCTATTAATAATTAATAATAGAAATAAACTAAAGTGATTAAATGTTAGAAAGTTTGGTGGAAAAAAAAACATGTTTGTTATTGTTTTAAAACATAAAACAAAA
Organism: Taxus wallichiana var. yunnanensis; assembly: GCA_018340775.1. Lineage (NCBI taxonomy): Eukaryota > Viridiplantae > Streptophyta > Pinopsida > Cupressales > Taxaceae > Taxus > Taxus wallichiana. The sequence goes on from CM031243.1 coordinate 667,961,982, forward strand.
GCAAATGGGGAGGTTCGAACCCCTCCCCATCCACGCACCCATCACCGCTTCCACCATCCATCCTGTGCACCCAACCCCACCTCCTCTCACCACGCATTCCTCCCAACCCTCCACACTTCCCCACATCCAATTTCTCACCATACCCCTCCATGTTGTTTCCTTCACCATTTCCCTCAGGGAAGGGGTATTATACCCCAAATTCCCACTATACTCAATTTGCGTCAAAATATGAAGGTTGTCATTCACTTTTCTATTTAATTTTGGGGTTATATATATATATATATATATATATATATATATATATATATATATATATATATATATATATATATATATATATATATATATATAAAAGGCAATTTTGGCTTATTCAACACAAGAACATTTGTGGGTATTTCATATACTCAACAACTCGAAATTAATGAGTAAGAAAATAAATAAATAAAAAATACATAAATAAACCAATAAGGAGACAATAATGAGACTTCTTCTCAAAAGAAGACTCCATGAAATCAAACTCCCCATAGCTCTTCATCCTGCACAGCAACAAGAAAACAAAATGAAACCCAAATGGAGAGAAAGAAGAGATAAAGATGTGCTAGGGAAAATTTAGGGCAAGATAAGATCTAAGGCCAAGATTAGTTTAATCATAGGGCCCATGTTTAATCCTACAAAAAATTTAAGTCATGGGACTTTAATGGGAATGGGAGATAAATTAAAGGAGGGTGTGTGGGCAATCAATTAATTAAAAGGGGTGATTATAACAAGGGGTGTATAGACTTAAATTTTGTGACCCTAGTTAATACTTAGTAGAATAAAATAATCAAGTTGTTATTGGGCTAGTGTTTATTTAATTTTGGGTAAATTAAATTAGTATAAATTAATTATTAACAGGAATGGGTTAAGAAATGGATTAGTATTAATTTTCCACTTTTAAAACATTACCCAAATTTTTAGTGACACATTGGTATGGTTTCCAGTGTCCCAAGGTGGGGCATTACATTTCGTATCAGAGCATGAGGTTCACACACATGGACACTCTAGGTAAAACATTTAATATTTAATTAATACTTTAATAACATTAAAACAAAAAAAATTAAAACATTTCCGTAATCGTTATAACTTAATAATCATTTTTCTTACCTCATTCACAGGATGACACCCATGAGATGACGATCGGTTAGGGATTTGGGACGTAGTTTTCCTATGCCTTAGCCGCAAGCACCCAAGTTCATACCTCGATCTTAAAGGCATTGCAGTAGTTGATAGGTGTTGTGCGTAAACGCCTCCACCACCGCAGGAGGTGAGAGAGGAGGACATCCATTCGTAGGAGATGAGGATCGATAGGTGAGGATGCACACTCGGAGCCACCAGAGCACGATACCCCTAGGTAGGAGAGGTCACATAACCCTTCCATTCACCATGAGAGGGTGGCCTTGTACCGTTGTAGCCGTTCACACTTTGAGGGGCATTTTAGAGATAGAAGACGCAATTCACCTATTGGATGGCAGCGCCAGGATCGTGACACCTATAGTGTGATTGGGAATCTTCTTCACTTGTAGTTGCTTACATACACCGACTTTATAGATTGCTTTGGGGCCGAGTCATGGCTCTTTAGCCTGGATAGTTACTTTGGCTTGCACTCCTATAAGAGCAATGTCAAAGCTAGGTTCGCCATACACCTCCTCTGAGACACAACAGACATTTTATGGAGGAATGAGGAGCGGAAGCTCCATTTTACTCGAGAGAAAGTGACTTGGGAGTTTTTCGAGGAGTTATTCAAAGCTCGCTATATGTTAGAGCATTTCGTACAGAAGATGATTGACAAGTTTCATGACTTACGACATGGCTCTCACATAGTGGCATATGATGACAACATGTTCCTAGATCTTTTGCAGAGTATGTGGACTACCCGTAACATGAAAAAAATATAGGTAAATGGGGTTATTCGGGGCTTGAATGCGACATAGCAAGAGCAGCTTAGGATGTTATCTCATCCCACTCTTGAGAAGGCCCACTTAGCAAAGGAGAACATGACTAGGGCATAGGAGCACCTTTGAGATAGGAAAAGAGCAATATTCAAGATATGATACAAGCCTTTAGAGTCGAGGTCATGGGTACACCACCACCCCTAGAATAGGATTTTGGCCTCCACCAAGAAGATTGAGGGTTCCACCACATCCATAGTAGTAAAAACAACATCGGGGCCACCAACAGAGAGAGGGTTAGACATACTCGGAACTTACAAAGAGGTGGTACTAGAGGATTTTTGGTGGATCTAGGGATTAGAGACAGGTACTCAACAAGTACAACCAACCCATACGTACGATGTCTGCTAGGGTTGGGTGGTAGGATCGTTCACCATAATACGGGAGGGATCCCATCTTAGAGGGGTACAAGAGGATGTTTAATTTGTGGGTCCCTTGATCACTATGTGCGTATGTTTCCACACAAACCTACTACCATGGATATGCAAAGAGCTCCTAGATCCAAGTAGATAGTGGGTGATGTAGGATGTACCCATCATGTATATGTAGTGGTTGACAACCTCTAGGTTGAGCATTATGCCACATTCATTGAGATGATAAGTACTATCAGGGTTATTTTTTTCTTAGTACTTTTTGATTTAGATGCTTTAGATTCTTCTATATCTCCTTCTGTAGTGGACCAGTGTGGGCTAGTAGTGGCTAGGCAACTAGATAGTTGGAAGGTTGAGTTAGCCTCGGAGCCAAAATTACAGGGGACTCATGTGTGAAAAGTTGCATACTTGATTTAGGAGTCTTATCCACTAATCTTGACCTCCGAGTTATTCCTCTAGGATCCTATCAGGTTTTTAGGTATGGATTGGGTCAATGCTCATCGAGCCAAGGTGGATTACAAGAATAAGGTCATTGAGTGTCGGGATGATCTTGGGAATGCAATTTTTATATCAGGGATGTATAGGCCTATCTCTTTACGTATAATATCAGCTAAGAAACTCAAGTGGAGCATGTGTAAAGGTTATCAGTTATTTTTATCACCATCGTTGATCGATCAAAAATCACTCCATAGCATTCATCCTTAGATAATCATGCAGTTTTAGGGAGTATGCGAGATGTATTTCCGAGAGAGCTTCTAGGTTACCACCCCCACAGACGCAGGTGGATTTCACCATTGATTTAGTGTCGGGATCTACACTAGTTTCTAGGATACCCTATCAGATGACGAGTCGAGAGCTTCATGAGCTCAAGTTACCGTTAGAGGATTTGTTGGAAAAGGGCCTCATTCACCCTATTGTATCTCCTTGTGGAGTGCCATTCATATTTGTGAATAAGAAGGATGGTTCTCAAAGAATTTGTGTATACTTCGAGACAACTCAACAAATTCACAATAAATAAATGTTATTCACTCCCTAGGATTGATGACTTATTTGATTAGATGCAAGGAGCGAGAGTGTTCTCCAAAATCGATCTCAAGTCAGGTTATCATCAGTTGCACATATCCGATGCAAACATTCATAAGATAGATTTCTGCACACCTTATGGGCATTATGAATTTATTGTTGTTCCATTTGGTTTGACCAATGATCCATATGTCTTCATGAATCCCATGAATGGAGTATTCAAGAAATTTCTGTATCACTTTGTCTTAGTGTTCCTAGATGATATATTGATATATTCTTGTTCGGAGGAGGAACACAAGGAGCATTTGAGATAGGTACTACAAGTTTTAGAGAGCAGAAGTTGTTTGGGAACTTGGAAAATTACATCTTCTTTCAGATAGAGATTCAGTACTTGGGTCACATCTTATTAGGAGAGGGTATCTTAGTAGATCCCTCTAAGATACATGCTATTATGGATTAGCTAGTGCCCACATCAGTCATTGAGGTGAGGAGTTTTATGGGTTTAGTAGGATACTACCACAGTTTGTTCAAGACTTTTCTAGGATTTCTCACCCTATTACTTCCCTTTAGAGAAAAGGGAATAAGTTTGATTGGTCAAAGAAGTGTGAGCAGGCCTTTCAGTTGCTTAAGGAAAGGTTAACCACGATGCCCATCTTAGCAGATTCGAGACCTACGAGAGTATTTTGTTGCTTATACTGCTACATCACTAGAGGGTTTGGGAGCAGTTCTTATGCAGGAGCATCGGGTTATTACTTTGAGTCACGTAAGCTCAAAGATTATGAGCTTAACTATCCTACTCATGACTTATAGCTTGCAATAGTTTTCATGCTCTTGTGTGTTGGCGTCATTTCCTTTTGGGTAGGCCTTTCATTTTGAGGACCAATCATCATAGGTTGCATCATATCTTCTCACATTTGAACCTCAATGCTCACCAGCAATGTTGGATGGAGTTCTTATGTGAGTACGACATGGAGGTGCAGTATATCAAAGGAAAGGAAAATGTCATTGTAGATGCACTTAGTAGACGATGACATGTGCTTGCATCATTGACATTGCAGTCAAACTTGAGAGGTAGGATTCTTCACATCTTCTAGAGGACATATTTTATGAGGGTAATAAATAGATTTTGGAGTCACAGGGTTCATTAGAGGGCATATATTCAGGGTGTATTTTAGAGATAGATGGTTTACTTTGGTTCCATAGGTGCATCTATGTGCCTAAGTTAGGTGATCTATGTAGCTTCATCCTTACAAAGGCTCATCAAGCTCCATATGTAGCACATCCAAGAGTGAAGAAAATGCATGCCGATCTAAGAGAGTTATATTATTGGTCTGGTCTTTGACGGGACATAGCATATTTTTTTGCATGTTTCCTTGAGTGCCAGAGGGTCAAGGTAGAGCATTCTCATCCCATAGGACTCCTACATCCCCATGATATTCCCAAGTGGAAATGGGATGTGATCTCCATGGATTTCATAGTAGGAATCCCTATGTCTTCTTATCATCATGATGCCATTATGGTCACTGTGGATAAGTTGACCAAGGTTGTGCATTTCTCACTAACCAAGGTCACCTATAATGCACATGTCATTGCCAAAGTGTTTATGGAGGACATTGTTAGATTTCATGGGATTTCAAAGAACATCATCAATGATAGGGATACCATTTACACTTTAGTTTTCTAGACTTCCTTTCAGGTTGCTCTGGGTACTCAGATTAATTTTAGCTCAACATATCATCCAGAGAAAGATGGATAGATAGAGAGGGTTAATCAGGTACTGGAGGACATGTTGAGGATGTATGTGATGGACTCGTAGAAGAATTGGGAAGATTATCTTAGTTTAGTTGAGTTTACATACAACAATAGCTATCATAGTTCCATTGATATGGATCCCTACTAGGATTTTTATGGTCGGCCTTGTAGGACACCTCTGAGTTGGGACATGACTAGATAACATGATTATTCTAAGACCAACTTACCTACGGGGAATTAGAGCAAGCAAGGTGGTTCTAATTAGACAATGTCTTGAGTAAGCTAGAGCATGCCAGAAGGCATATGCAAACACCAATAGGACTAATCATCACTTCTTAGTGAGTGACAAATTATTCTTGAGAGTTCATCCACATAAGATCCCAATCCAATATGCAAATGGTTCTAAGATATCACCTCATTTTATGGGGCCTTTTGATATTTTGGAGGTCATCGGTCAGTTGTCTAACTCTTAGCTTTGCCACCATGCCTTGCATGTGCCCACAATGAATTTCATTTTTTTGTATTACGTAGATATGTACCTCATGTTTCTCATGTTTTGGATTGGTTGGCATTATAGGTAGAGGATGGAGGGTAGTGGAGGTGGAGCCCATATGTATACTAGAGCACCGGAGGTTGGCCCTTCGGGGTCGATACTTGGACTAGGTTAGAGTGTAATGGGATAGATATGATGAGACAATAGCTACCTGGGAGGATGCTACACCATTGAGGGCTAGATATCCCTATCTCTTTCAGTGACTTCTAGGAGGAAGTCTAATTTTAGGAGAGGGGATGTAGTGCCCACATTTTTATAGCCTCAATTATCTATTGATTTCTTTATTCATAGACATGTTTTGACAGGGATTTGATATATTTTGGACATTATGTTATGATATTTGACCTTCTTGGACATGTATGGAGATTTGGGTGCATAGCACCAATTTGACTTGATTAGTATGTTGACACCTTTTCATTTGATGTTGTGGATACTAACTTATTACGATGTTGTTTGGACCTAATTGATATATGTTGGATACTTAGTCACATGTCTGGGTTATATGGATGTATGTCATTTATATTTATCTCTATGGATAAATCATGGTAAATTGTGTGTAATTGAGTATGTTTTCAAATTTATGATTCCATGATGATGTTATGATATCATAGATTTCATTGATCGCTTATTGAGTAGTTGATTTACATTGTATCGGACATGTGCGTTTAATGTGTGCAATGAGTGTGTAGGTGACAGTCACAAGAGAACATGGATTTTATGGCGGATACGTAAATTGTGCACAAGCGGCCCACAAGGCTAAACCCTAACCATGTTATCTGTATGAGGCTTTAGTATTAGATTTCATTATTTTGGGCACCATGAGTGACCCTCATTTGTAATGTAGTATGTCATGTAAAATTAATCTTGTTTAGGATGTTTTATTTTGTTAAGTAAACTTGGTTTGGGGACTTAATGGTCCCCACTTGCATTTAGTTTTGTGTTTGGGTAATTGTGTATTAATTAGAGGGGATTAGGGTCACATGTGAACCCTTGGGTGGGCCCCACATCCTCTACACTTGTTCCCAAATGTGCCAAACCCGAAATTGAGTTATTTATGAAATTTTAAGTGACCCCTTTTAATTTTGGGCATTCACTTAGCATGAAAAGAAGCCCTGGACCCTGCCTAATAGGTAGAAGGGATTAATTTCAAAGCATAAAGGAGTTTCCTCCCATTTCACTCTCTTCTGTGGTCACCATCCATGTAAGATGGATTGGTATGTGTGTTTTGTAGAAAGTTGCACAATCTTGTTTTATTTTCATTTTGGGCATTTTGGGAAGGGAGTGTTAAAAGTGAATTTATCTTTTCTTCTTTTTATTTTGGAATCTTTGACTTGGAGGGAAGAGAGGGGTGACACATGTCACCCCCTCATTGGTGAGGAAATTTATTGGCTTCTCTTCAAATTCTCCCTCATGGGGGAGAAATATTTTTTTTTCTTGGTGCTTGGAGATTTTGGGAGCTAGAGCTTGCTTGGATAAGGAAGTGAAAAATCTTAGAGTGTTGGAGAGATTTTGGAGGTAGGTCCTTTATGCTCATTTTATGTTTTAAGTTATGCTAGATATTAGCCTTGTTTTGTTTGAAATATGTGCTTTGTTTCATGTGTGTTTGTTGTTGAGTATGCTTTTATGTTTTATTTTTATCCATCCATCATATGGCTTGATGGATTTTGGAGTTTATGGGGAAGAGAGAGGGATTTTCCCTCTCAAACCTCATGGCTTGATGGGAAAACCGTGTAGGTTCTTTTAATCCTCTCATATGGTTTAAGGTGGGGAAGGTAGTTCATATGGTTTGAACCCCTTCCCTATTCTTGGAGAGGAAACCAATGGGTTTGAAAATCCTCCCAAGAAGGATTTTGGTGAATGGGTGGAGAAATAAGTAGGGTTTGATGATTTGGAGGAATAAAGAGGTTGTGAAGTTTTTTTTTTTTTTTTTGTACCATATGGTTGGACCACACTTTTGGCACCTTGGATATCTCATCTTCTCTTCCCCATTTTGGAGGATGAATATGGTTTTCTCCTCCTTTCCTTGTTTGCAAAATTTGGTGTTTTTTTCTTAGTGTTTGAATTGTCTTGTATGTGAAAGTAATGTTATTATGTCTCCCTAAATCTTGTGCAAAAATTTTTGGAAGCTAGCTCTCTCTCCCATGGGCTTGGGGGAGGCTAGCATGTCTTCCAACCTTGGAAATGCATGTAATGATTCCTAAAGGTTGGGTGGTAAAACAAGATTTTTCTCCTTGTGTTGGTTCTTTGAAGGAAACTCAAAGTTGGATCTCAAGTTGGAAGTTGGTTGGAGTCTCTTGTCATCTTGGATTCTCATTGTCTCCTTCTTCCTTTGTGTGAATGCCACTCTCATTTTAAATTTATGGATATGGATATGTGGGAGATTTCATTATCTTGTAAAATCATCTTTTGTATTTGGGGTTACTTGTAAACTTGAGTCACAATTGTTGTGCAACCTTCCTTTCAATCTTGAAGTGAAGTCTTTTAATGATTCCATTGTATATCTTAATTATTGGAAAAAGAAATTTGTATTTGAGAGCTTAGAATCATTGGAAAAAGGAATCATGTAAACTAGTTACTTCCTCTACTATGAATTGATTTGAAAAATCCATTTTAAAAGAAAGATAGTTTCATGGAAGTATGTTTCTACAAAAAAATGATATTACTTGGTTGGAGATCATATTTGTTTGAAAATTTGAAATATGTATTTTTCTAAGAGCATTGGAAGGGAAATCTAGCCATAGCTTAGAGCTTTAGGATTATCCTTAAATGAAGATATTACCATCCATTTAATAACACTCTTTTGAAATTTTAGTAGCATTCTACAATAAAAAAATTAGTTTACTTCCTTTCCCATGTAAACACTTAATTGTGATTGTAGTAGGAAGCCCAATGTGGATTTACTTCTCCTTCACTAAGTTTTAAACTCAATTCCAAACCTCTTTTCTTATTTGAAATAGTTTTCTACATCCTTTCTTTTCACATAAGTAAGTGAATCATTTTAGTCTAGATTTGTCAAAAAAAAAGAATTTATTAATTTGTATAAGTTCATGTAGATTACAAACCAGATTTTATTACTCACTTGTAACTATTTTCATCTAATAGCATATGAAATAGTTATATTAAAATGTATTCCATCTAATAGTAATTTTAAAAACATAACTATACTGTATTTTATTATTCGTTATTTTATATATATATTACTTTAGTGTGTGTGTGTGTGTGTGTGTGTGTGTGTGTGTGTATATATATATATATATATATATATATATATATATAACTACATAATATACTATATAAAAATCTATTAATAATTAATAATAGATATAAACCAAAGTGATTAAATGTTAGAAAGTTCGGTGGAAAACATTTAACATGTTTGTTATTTTTTTAAAACATAAAAGGAAAGCAAATGGGGAGGTTCAAACCCCTCCCTCCATCCACGCACCCACCACCGCTTCCACCCTCCATCCCGCACACCCAACCCCACCTTCTCTCACCACACATTCCTCCTAACCCTCCATACTTCCCTAGATCCAATTTCTCTCCACACCCCTCCACGCTGTTTTCTTCACCCTTCACTCTATGGGTATTATAACCCCAAATCGCCACTATACGCAATCAATGCGTCAAAATCTGCATGTTTTCATTTGGTTTTCTATTTAATTTTTGGGTTTTCATCTTCATAATGCCTCATATATATATATAAGAGGTAGTTTTTTCTTATTCAACATAAGAAAATTTGTGGGTATTTCATATACCCAACAACCCAAAATTCATGAGTAAGAAACTAAATTTTAAAAAAATACATGAATAAACCAATAAGTAGACAATAATGAGACTTATTCTCAAAAGATGATTCCATGAAATAAAACCCCTCATAGCTCTTCAACGTGCACAACAACAAGAAAACAAAATGAAACCAAAATGGAGAGAAAGAAGAGATAAAGATGTGCTAGGGAAAATTTAGGGCAAGATAAGATCTAGGGCCAAGATTAGTTTAATCCTAGGGCCCATGTTTAATCCTACAAACTTTTTAAGTCATGGGACTTTAATGGGAATGGGAGATAAATTAAAGGAGGGTGTGTGGGCAATCAATTAATTAAAAAGGGGGTGATTATAACAAGGGGTGTATAGACTTAAATTTGAAAATACTATATCGAATTACATAAATTAAATTCGAAATCTTACTCTTCATTCTTTCTATTACAAAGGAAGTATTACACCCATATATATAGGAGAGGTAGTTCCTATATTTAAGGAGAGATAATCTCCATAAATATCTCCACACACAACTCCTAAAACAACTCCATGTTATTTTACGTGAGATTTTGTTTTCTCACAAAACTAATATTGTTAATGAGTTGTTTACTCAACAACTCATAACAATATTTACTCACCCACTCATAATTACATTTACAATAATATAATTAATTATTAAAACACATATTATATTATCCTAGATAATATAATCACTCACATAATATTCTATGTTCACACTACAACATAGATATTCCTAACATTTCCCCCCTTAGTGTGAACATGGGGTAAGAGCTTCTGGAAACATCAAACTTGTCGGAGTAGCCATTCTACGGGATCTTGTTCTCTTGGGCATCCTTGTCGTATGAACATCTTCATCAATTGATCACCTTCAATGAGGCACCTTCCACCAAAGTATCGTAGTCGAGGATTATACGATAGTCGAGGATTGTACGTAGATGCTTTGCCCCTGTAAGTTGAGTCAAGTAGTTTGCTTCTTCCACACCAAATAGACACTCAGAACTGTTGTTAGTCTATGTGAACACATTAAAATCAAAACATGAAAATAGTTTCACCCCCTTGTTTATAAACACACCACACAACTGAAATAGAACATCACCACATCTGTCTACGACCCCGTCGTTGGTGAATGACGAGAGGACACTGATTGTCCTCCTTCCTCCATTGCCTCCTTCCTCCAACAAGTGAACTATTTACCATAATAATTCCTCATCACTAGGACAAGAAAGTTCCTCATCTTTAGAGTATTCATCCCAATCAGTTTCTTCTTCAACCAAAAGAGATTTTTGATCTATTTTGTCATCAAGTAGATCTTTTGCCCTCTTTTTACAGTTCAAGGCTACATGTCCCGATTCATTACAGTAATAAATTTCATTTTACCTTTAAAAGGGAAAGGTTTTGGTTTGAACTTTCCTTTCTTAGATGAAGTACTTGCTTTATTCTGTACATACATTACTTCTTCATATTCTTCATAATTACTCTGATCAAGTAATGTGGAGATTACTCCTTCTAATATATAGAATACAAAATTGAATCAGGTAATTTTTATATAGAATACCTTTGAACCTCCAAGCAAGCCAAGACTCTGTATTAACAATTCAACATTATTGGAAATTGGAGAAAACTTTCAGTAGAAGAATTGATATGCTGAATTTGATAGTTGCATAGTGAAATATGTATTTCTTCAAAAATATGAACTGGGTTCTGCTGAAATTTCTTTTGTCATTTTCTGACAAACACTTGGTTTTGTGTAAAAATTATAGAAAAACCCAAATCCAGAAATAAAATATAGAAGCTATTCTTTGAGACAGATTTGATCAAGAAAACACTGAAATTTCCCGCATCAGACCTGCTCTGGTACCAAATGAAAATACTATATCAGAATTGCATAAATTAAATTCAAAATCTTACTCTTCATTATTTCTATTACAAAGGAAGTATTACACCCATATATATAGGAGAGGTAGTTCCTATATTTAAGGAGAGATAATCTCCATAAATATCTCCACACACAACTCCTAAAACAACTCCATGTTATTTTACATGAGATTTTGTTTTCTCACAAAACTAATATTGTTAATGAGTTGTTTACTCAACAACTCATAACAATATTTACTCACCCACTCATAATTACATTTACAATAATGTAATTAATTATTACAACACATATTATATTATCCTAGATAATATAATCACTCACATAATATTCTATGTTCACACTACAACAATGATATTCCTAACAAAATTTTGTGACCCTAGTTAATACTTAGTAGAATAAAATAATCGAGTTGTTATTGGGCTAGTATTTATTTAATTTTAGGTAAATTAAAGTAGTATAAATTAATTATTATTGGGAATGGGTTAAGAAATGAATTAGTATTAATTGTCCACTTTAAAAGAAAAAATTACCCAAATTTTTTAGTGACACGTTGGTATGATTTCCAGTGTCTCGAGGCGGGGCATTACACCAAATCACTTTTTTATGCCATTTTCTCTAGATTTATGTCCCATACATCCTTCTCGTGAGTCATGTCTAGTACTCTTAGCTTTATGTGATTATCCCATTTACATACGAGATCCTTGTAGGTATTCATATTTACTTTATTTTCCAGATCTTCACACATGTAGGTCGTAAATCAACCTGCCTCCGCACAATCTTGATCACTGTCGACCCGCTTAGGTATAATATTATTTACTTTTATTTAGATCAGATCAACATTTAGATCCATCTTAGTTACCTTGATTATGTAGTACTTCAATTTCTGCATGCTATATGTTATCCTTCATTTATCTCGCTTTATATTATCAAGTGGGGTTGACATCCGTGAAAGAAAGGTAACACTTCTTAGAGTTATATTTGTCATGTATCCCCCGCATATATTATCTAATCATTTTTTGTTTAGTAATTATTATCTGCAGGTTCGTTTAACTCGTAGAAAGGATCATTCACTTTACGTCCGTACAACCACATCACACATTTGAGGTTTCATAAACTCTCCATATCGAGTTATATAATTTTATTCATGAGTGACTCATTTAATTGAAACGAATGAAAAAATATAACAACATCGACCCATGGAATAAAATGGGATTTTATCCCTCTACAAAACAAACAAGTGTAATCCTTCTATGTTTTTCATCTCTTTAATTACTTTTTACAAAGTTTGAACTTATAAGAATTATCTATATTTTGAGTTGAAGTTCGATTTTTATCATAGACATCAACAACACTCTATGTTGAAAGTTTCATCATGGAGAAGTTTAACACCAAAACATCATATAACCATTGTAGATCAAAGAATAAGTGTGTGTGAATACTAAGGTATGTATTTCCTTTAATGATGCAATTGTCAATTACACACTTAAAGGTAGAGTGGGAGGGAATGTAGACTATAAAATTTGGTAATTGTCTTTGTGCAATGTCGAGGTTGACCATGATCCCTTCCTAGGACAAATGATCACATTCAAAATCCAATCACCTAATACCTATATCTTTTCTACAATTTTCTTGTGTTTAAAATCTCCTCTATCATTAATTGTGATAATATTACTTGATCAAAGAAGTATAAGATATATTTTATTCATGACAAAAAATTTAACTTTAGTTTTCGTTACTTCTTTCCAATAATATAGGGAAGGGTTAGGATCTCATGTACAATATTGACCACCATATAAGGTCTTACTCCTACACATTCAATTACTCATATTTCAATTTCACAATCTTATTTGGGTCCGTTCAAATTTTTAGGGTCACATTTTTTAGAAAATTTCAACCATAGAAGGCTATAAAAGCAAGTCATTATCGCTTTATAACTCACTTGGAACTATTATAACCTCTTATTCCAAATATCATACCAAAATAACTCAAAGAATACCTAAATATACCCAAATCAGTTGTATGCCATCTAGAGTAGACCCTTATATGTCATCTAGACTTTGGGGAAATATTTAGTCCTGGTCTCATACTACTATTTAGAAGGTTATTGAGTAAAGAAAGTACTAATTAGCCCTATTTTTGTCCATTTTTATTTTATTTATTTTGACATTCCCTACCTCTATGACACACTTACCCATGTAGATTTTACATATCCACATTTCCGACCATAAAACCGGGGTAACCATGCTTGTGTTGGGTGCTCATCGACGCCCTCGTACCACCATGGGCGCCTCGATCCTTTATCCCACTTTTTCCACCTTTTTTTATAGTTTCTTGTCATTGTAACTTTTCAAATTTCTTGTGGTTTTCCTACTTGGGGTTAATTACGAAATTAGATCAAGAGAATCTTATAAATATAAAGTTATGAGGGACCAAGCACTAGTCACTACTATTACTCACCTAGAGTTGCATCCATTGGAGGTCATTTGCATCTATTAGCTCCATCACAAAGGGACAAAGTTGGTTCATCTACATCACACACATCATAGGAGGGATTTATTCTATTTCATGCACCATTTTCACTACATTTATTACTAGTTTATTGCTCGCTACTTCACAAAGTGCGATTGTCATAGAGCACCTCGGGAACATGATTATACACACCACCAAAACTACATTTGGGTCTGAAATGTAGTACAACACTCAATTAGTAAGCCCACTATTGTGGCAAAGCTAAGGTCAGTTAAACATATTCATATGCATTCTTCTATTTTTCTCTATGGTTTTGATACTCGCTTTGTGTGTTCTTATAGGTTATTCTTCCTCTTTGATTATTTGGAGCATTCGGTGAAGTATAGTGGATTTTATGTGATAGGAAGCGAAGGTTCCGACCATCTCTAGAACACTGTGAAGATCAATTTCAGAGTTTTTCCTAGACTAGGGTCCTTGTTCGCATACTTGAGCACCCGTGGGTGCCCGGTCCTCATTTAAGAACTCTAGTCTAGTGTAATCACTCGATCCACCCTTTTTGGGACTCCCGCACACCTCGTTCTGCTTCCATAATTTACGATCAGCGTTACGACATAGTCCTACGAGCTCTGTTATCGCCTAAGTCATCTTTCTCTTTATCTCTCGCTCTAGGGTTTTACATTTCCTTTCATTTAGTGCTTAGATCACCTATTAGCTTTTACTTTACTATATTTACATTATTTTATTATTGCCATTAATGGTTGTTTCTATTTAGATTAACTACCCCACATTACCGATTTTAGCTAATCATTTTGGTCACCTGATCCTACATCATCATACATTCTAGAGTTATATTGATATCCATCCTTTCTCTCATTCAAATTTAGGCATCATGGCCCAAACATATGATGACTTCACTGCAGAACATCTAAAGGCTCTTAATGAACATATTTCTAAGCATCCACAAGACTTAGACCTACTTTTACATGTTTCTCATGAGGATACTAGTAATCTAGCGAAACTCAATGCTTTTAGGGCCCCTCCTATTTCTGTTGAAAATCCACTAGTCTCTACTCTACCACCTATTTCTACCATTCCAACTATTGTTCTACTCCTTCCAATCACTTTACACCAGTTATAATATCTCATACATGTCAGGCTTCACCTAATGGCGCTCAAGACTTAACTTCACTATATCATGATCTTCAAGCAAAAATTTGTAAGTTGCAATAAACTACTTCTCATGCATCACCATCTTTAGACTCCACCACATTATTACATATGCCATTTTCACCTCTCATTTTTATTTATCCATTTCCACCTAACTTTTTCACCCCTAAGATACTCCATTTCAATGGAAATGGTGATCCACCTGGAACATCTCATGGCATTTCATGTTGTTTGTATTGAAATTGCAGACAATCAACGTCTATTGGCTAAAAAATTCCCACATAGCCTCCATGATTATGTTATGTGGTGGTTTTACCTTTATCCCACATTCATCAATTAGCTAGTCTTGCCTCTTCAGGAAAGCTATATAAGTAACCCTCCTTATTACCTTTCTTCTTGCACCATGCTTTTAATAGTGAAAAATATAAGCATTTTTATCTTGATCCATTCTCCATTGTTGGAAATAGCCTCTCCATCTTGTATCCTTTCACTCAAATTTGAGTAATATGGGAAGATCCAAAATGGCCTTGTAGCCATTCTTGGTGAGATTCCATTCTCAATTCTTGAGATCACCACCAACCACATTTTATTTCTTATGTTCTTCATAGGTTCATAGTTTAAGTTAGAAATCATAGAGAGTAGGAAATAACTTAGTATGTAGTTTCATTTATGCATTGAAGAAGCATTTCCTTTAAGCTCTTATCTTGATGGTTCATTGTTTAATTAGCATTTGTTTTAGAAGCTATGTAGATATTAGTTTCAATTTATATCTTGGTTAATTATACTTGAGCACAGTAATGAACTAGATTTGTATGGTCTTGGACCTTGTGATAGTCTAGATTTATAATTTTTGAGTGTTTTTCTTGTATTACAAAGGAATTTTTTGTATGTTGCACTTTCTTGCACAACTTTTGGATGACCTATAATTACCGTAACATAGGAAAACCCTAGCAACATGCACAACACTTCATTAGAACATTAACAAACCAAAAGGAGAAAGCATGTGTGTGTGGTGAGCCTAGACTAGCATTGGCGGTTAGAAAAACAAATTCTAAACCAATTCAAGTGTTGTACTATATGCTCATATTACATGATCAAGTATCATATAGTTATTTTAGGTACATGTACAAGTATGAATAGGTAACCAACCCCCTAGAGGTTCCCTCATGTCCCTTGACACCAACATAGTGGGCTAATTGCATACTATAGAATGTACCCAACGCGGTATTAGTGAGATGTGGTGTACCTCAACTATGTAGCCTAACCCTTTGTTTCTTAAACCCCTTATGTAATGCTTGGAGTAAAATTTCTCTTGTTAAAACATGGATCTATGACCATCTCATGCTTGGAAATGGAGGAAACTAGAATCTTTGACTTGGTTAAGTGCTTCAGAATTGTAGTAGGGTTGATTAACTTAAATCAAGTATAAGGGGTAGTTAATCTAAATAGAAACAAAAATTAATGGTAGTAATAAACTAATGTAAATACAAGTAAAGTAAAAGTTAATAGGTGATCCCAACACTAAATGAAAGGAAATGTAAAACCCTAAAGTGAGAGATAAAGAGAAAGATGACTTAGCTGGTAATAGGAGCTCACAAGACTATGCCCTAAGACCGACTAGAAATTCAGAAAGTAGGAACGAGTGTGCAAGAGTCCACGAAAAGGGTGGATTTGAGTGATTAGGCTGGATTGAAGCACCTAAAAGAGGATTGGGGCACCCACGGGTGCTCGGTATGCGAGAATAGGCACCCCTGGTATAGGAAAATGTTCTAAAACTGGTTTTCATAGGTTCTGGAGATGGTTGGTAACCTTTGCTACTGTCACACAAAATCCACCATACTTCACCGAATGCTCCAAATAATCCAAGAGGAAGAATAACCTATAAGAACACATAAAATAAGTATAAAAATAGAGAAAAACATTAAAAATGCCTATAAATAGGTTAGAAGGACCTCAGCTACCACAATAATGAGATTACTAAGCGAGCGTTGCACTACATTTCAGACCCAAATGCAATTTTGGTGGTGTGTGCAATCATGTTCCCTAGGTGCTCTTGTGACATTCAAAATTTGTGAAGTAGCGAGCAATAAACTATTAATAAATGTAGTGGAAATGGTGCATGAAATAGAATAAATCCCTCTTATTATGTGTGTGATGCAGATGACTAGATTTATCCCTTTGTGATGGAGCTAATGGATGCAAATGGCCTTTAATGGATGCAACTCTAGGTGAGTTATAGTAGTGACTACTTGCTTGGTCCCTCATTATGGTCTCATAACTTTCTCTTTATAAGGTTATCTTGCTCTAATTTCAGATTTGAGCCCGAGTAGGCCGACCTAAAGAAATTTAAAAAGTTGCAATGGCTAGAAAATATCAAGAAAGGTGGGAAAAGTGGGAGAAAGGAATGAGGTGACTATGGGAGCCCTAGTTTTATGGCAGGAACCGTGGAACGGTAAATTAGCATGGGTAACTTTCTTGTAGAGGTCGGGAATGTCAAAAGAAATAAAATAAAGATGGCTAAAAATAGGGGTAATTAGTACTTTCTTTATTCAAGAACCTTCTAAATAGTAGTATGAGACCTTGAGACTAAATATTTCCTCAAAGTGTGTGATTTAGTGACTACATTTTCCCCCACTTTATGTTGGTGAGTGGAATGCTTGGTAACATTAAGTAGATAGAAGTGCATGCCTGATGTCCATGAAGAGTGAAGTAGAAAATGTGCCGATGGACTAGACAAAATGTGGAATGAGAAAATAGTGAAGCGTGGAAATTAATGATGAAAAAGTGTAAAAGAGTGACGAGAGTGGACCTATGGTGGAAAACACGTGTCTGTAGCTATCACATAGTGTGATGTACCGACATAAAATGTGATGTGTGTGGTGTAGTGGATTTCCATAAAATGTGTGTTGTTGTTACCCCCATTTGACTGTTTGTTTCTCATATGGATAGACATGTAAGAAGAAAGTGATCAAGTAGTCAAATATGTATGTATGTAAAAATTCTATGTAAAAGAGGCATGTGTATGTGTAAATGTAAAGTATGTAAAATAGAAAATGTAAATGGAACATGTGCACTTGATCCATGGTGAGAAAAAGGGTGTAGAAGGATATATTACAGCTTTGTTTTGGTTATTTTGGATGGTTTATCGATGGTATGCCGAAGAAGTATAGGGATAAAATTGTGTTATTCTCCAACCTTTAATCGCTTCCATAATTGTGAATAGATTGTTGTATTGTTGTGGTTATTTTGGGTGGTCCACCGTTGTTGGACGAAGAAGTATAGGGAGGAATCTCATTGTATCCTCTAACCTTTAAGCTGCGTCCTAGAATTCTAAGAACACAATGTCCTATAAAATATGTTGTGTTTAGGGTTCATATACTAGTTTGAACCCACTCACTGTGAATATCCCACAATGCAAAGGACATAAACTACACTGAACTATACCCATAATGCCAAGGGTAGATGAGTGTATTGAATTAAACCGACTGTAAGTAGAGATCTCGTAATAAACCAAATGATGCCCCCTCTTTGGGGGTGCGACAACTTCACTAAAATAAGAATGCGGCCCCAAAATAGGACCACCACATAACCAAAACCATAGAAAGTGTTTGGTGGAAACCAAGGCACACACAAACAAGTGACTAGTGATGAAAAAGTGTTAGTACAAATAAGTATGTATGTAGAAAACAATGTGTAACAATGTAAATAGTGTAAAAGCAAGGTAGTAATGTAAACACCCAAGAAGACAAAGTAAACCGCATAATGTGGGTCACAAACATGGGACATCACTCACGATGTCACAAGACACTCAAAGGCCATAGTGGCCACATACAAGCAAACAAGTGTGCACACCAAACATAGGGTAAGGCCCGCATATAAGAACAAACAAGTACAAGCAAGTAGAAAGTAAACAAACAAGTAGTCATGGGAACATATAATCCTGCAAAACAAGTGTTGTACATGGAACACCCGTTACCATGTTAGAAAGATAACCAATATGTCAAAAACATGTAGAACCATGTAATGTAAAGTGCTACGTACAAAATGAAACAATAACACCTATATAAGACGAATGTGGATGCCCTCAGCGACTAGTATAAAAAGGGAAGAAGGAGAGCATCCATGATGCATGTGAGAGAACTATATCTATGATCACAACTAGAGAAAATCATGAATGCACGTGTGTATGATAATGACATATAAGAAATAAAGCTAGCATGTGTAGTAAAGTGATCATGTAAAAGCACTAGTAAACAAGAGTAAATACCCCCAAGACAATGTAATATGTTGTGGATGGGTGGAATGGAAATTCAAGATGCAATGATAGGAGCCACATGCCCCGAGTGAATGGAAATGTATGCAATGAGGTTCATTGGGTTTCCTCTTTAGTAGTCAAGAATGAACCGTAAATGAGAGTACATCACCAAGAAATGGTTGTAGTATGTGTGTGTGTGTTGTATACTATGCATGATGATGAATGTGTATATGTTAAGTGATAAGGGTATGCATCCTAATAATGGTGTGTGTGTGTGTGTGTGTGTGTGTGTGTGTGTGTGTGTGTGTGTGTGTGTGTGTGTGTGTGTGAACCCTATATTTGAAGCCTATATCACGATTTTTTTTTTTTGATGATTTATGATCTAGTGTATGCCATATATCACTATATGATGGTTAGGATGGGTAATGATGATGCACATGGGAGTGTGGATGTAGCATAAAGCACATGCTACTATAAAATGATAGAATGGGTAACAATTTAGCCTAAAGTGTATGCCACTATAATATGAGTAGAAAAAGTGATGAAACTACAAATATGAGTGGTGATGTAACCTAAAGCATGTACCACTAAAAGATGAGTAAAATGTAAAAGTGATTGTATGCACCCAAAATTGCATGTGCTACATTTTTAGGAAAATGGTTATAAAGGTCCCCAGTGATGATTCAAAATCCTTTCAAGAAGGTGTTTGAGCTCCAAAACCCATTCACAGTATATATTTGTAGCCTAGATAGCCTTACTTATCTTTTCCTTGCATTTTTCCATCTTCCCCCTTCTTTCTGTGCTTGTTTTGGCCTTCAAAGTGCCGTGGGATCGCGCCCTGCTGGGTGGCGGTTCGCAAATCGCCACCCTACCTAGGGTGGTGGTCTTGAAACCGCCGACTGCGCAGGTGGCGATCTCCCGATTGATTTTTCCAAAATATTCATGTGAGAAATTACATGTGATGATTCACTTAAGTTTACTTTTTAGCGCATCCGTGAGCCGAATTTGCTAAAAATAGCTTCATTTGCTTGGTTCTCCTTGTTCCTTCTATTTTTAAATAGATTTAATGAGTGGAACTACCTCTTCATTGCCTTGTGCATGAAGTAACCTTCTATCCTTCATTCCTATATATTCCATGCTTGTATTCAAGAAAAAGGGCTTGAGAATTTTGTGTATCTTGCATTGTTGTGCTGCCATAATCTTGCTAGGAATTGCATAGCCAAGCTCAAATCTCTTGTGCTATCTTTCTTCTACTTGCATTACACCCAGATTGCTTCCAAGCTGCCATCGCTCAAGTGCCATCCTCTTGTTGCTGTTCTTTGCATTCCCAATCCTTTAGACTCACATGAACACTGTGAGAAAGAAAGGAAAGAACCGAGGGATGACATCTGCTACTACTAGATTTGCCTAGGTTCTTGCTCTTCCAGTTGGATTTGTGTATTTGTTTGCTTTTCTTATCAAATTGTTAATTAAAAATCGTTAATTTCAATTACATATTAAATAAAGTAGAGAAACAATTCATTTCCATTAGCTAGATAATTGTAAGTAGATCAAATAATAGGAGGTTTCTCTTCAATATTTCTAGGAAGTTGTGGGGCAACAATAGCTCTATTAGGGCCATGGTTTTCTTAGCTTCGATGTAGGGTTGGAAATTTTTATTTGAGTTAGAATAGATTTTATATTTAGATTCACACATCTCGATTTATAGTTAGCTACATCCGGCTAGTTATTTGTTTTAAAACTAGTTTATTAGATTAGATGCATTGTTTGAAAAGTTAGAAAAGAACAAAAACATTTATTTTCCATAGATTAGATTGTTTTATTGCTTTGTTTTGATATATAGCTTAGATTTCCTTGATGAGATAGTTTATGTACTAAAAACAAATCAATTCATCTTGCATGTCCATCAATGGTCCGCAATAGAAAAGACCTATAGTTATGATCCTCTGGTCCCACAACCCAATGAGCCAGTGCTAATAATTGACATTGACATAAGTTTGCACTTAAAAATCTTACGCACACCGCCACATACATAGAGAAAGTGATACAATTAGAGACATTGAACATAGTTGCTACCGGGCCTATGACTTTTGGACTACTCCTAGAAATAGGATTTTTTTGCATGCATGACCATACAAGGGCCTCAACCTTAATGAGTCATTGGTTGTGACCCACAAGTCCCGCAACCCAATGGGCCTGCTAGTCAGTTAGATATTGACACTAGCTTACGCACACAAGTATTCATATCTTCACCACTTCCACCTGATATTATCACACAACTTTCATTGTTAAATATAGCGGTGATTAGGATAAGACTTTCTCGGACAAGACCAAAAATCACCCTTAGTTCCCTGTAGCTCCACTACATCTTTATCTCATTTTCCATGACCTTATATGGAAACCTATACGAGGAACCGTGCAGGTTACTTTCCACATATTCTGCAACCAATCAATAGAATCTTGGTTGAACTAGACATTGATTGGAGTCTCCGAGTAGCTATCATATCAGACCATACCATCACACCCCTTCAAGTTAGGAGAGCATTCTTTTCTTAGATTCACAGATTCCGTTATTGCGTGTCAAGACATAAGGTTGCCCAATTAGCTTGGTCATCACCATCACTTTCACTCCCATTTCAATTCCACACTAGCTATCTCAAGGCACGACCTCGGGAGGTCGGGTGCGAAGAAGGTCACATGTTAATTTTTGTCATACAAATTGGTGAACCCGACGTGAAGATCTAGTCTCTAAGTGTTTCTGCTTTCATCCATCCTTTATTCTGTGGGTATTCTTATACCCCCCGAATATGTCAGGATATGATGAGTATGGTTGACCCATCTCGGTTTCGACATGTACCAGTACCAATCAAATATACCACAACAATCACCTTCACTTTCAACATGGGTAGACAATTGCTCATCCACTCAAAACCCTCTACTTTAGGGAACCAATGTTGGTTCTTTTGTATGCATCGAAGAATTGGATCAAGTCACTCAGACTTATCCCTTGAAAAATCAAGTTCAAATAACATGACATTCACTGGTGAAGCAAGTTCATCTCCTCGGGTATTGTTTCTCACACCCATTACCCCTGAATTTTGATCAACTCCCCATCTCGATGAGGAGTATTTAGCACGATATGCTAGGAGTGAGTAGAAATTCCAACAAATGAACCAATCTTTTGACAGGTTGCAAGGACAAGGTGATGTCCTACTTTAGAACAATAATGTTACCCCTCCACCAACTGACAATACAACCAATGAGGGGTGGAAACATCACAAAAAATTCATAGTGGGATACCATACTCCTCAACAACCTCCAAGGGTTCAACCAAAGGTAGCTAAGAAAGGTATCGCCTCATTAACGGGTGATGTCATTTCAGCTTTGGTTGATAAAGTGAAGGAGTTAGAGCTTGCCTAGAATACACATAATTCATATGTCTGGGAAAGCATGGGCTCCTTCCTATCCACAAAACTATGGGCAAGTGCTGACCGCACAGAATCCATTGGTATACATGAATACTCCAAATCATGGGACTTGCTAACTGGGACAAGTACTTGGGTATGCCTCCTCAAGAAACATATGGGTATCTCCAACAGGCACTAGCCTGAAAGTGCGTTCTCAAATGCTATACTAGTTAAAAATGTGATGTTCCCTGGCTTCATGCCTTGACTCCATATCAAAGTAATCAACCCCCTTATATGCACATGTATTCTAAATCTCCATAGGGGGACATGTACTCCTACCCAGGTCCATATGGAAAATCGCAGGGGATGTCATATGCCCCGCCAAATGTCTATGCTGTCCCGTTTCAGTAGCTAATGCAACCCCCACCTCCCAAATAAGGATCTTCGATGGTGGAAACATATGCAATGGGGACTTATTTTGAATATCTCAAAGAACCCCTAGATTTCTCCATTTGGGTAGTCATGCTCCTAAGACCCTTACCTGATCTCCCGGATTTCAAAGGGGAGGGCGATCCAAATGCCCACATCATGGCTTATGTAATGGCCATTCGAAAGCTGCTCCCATGAGATGCAGTTGTTGCAAAAATTTTCCTTAAGACACTTGAAGGTATTGCTCTTGACTAGTATTATAGGATACCGAAGGCTTGTTCAAACAACTCATGTCGAGTTTATCAAAGCTTTTGATATGAACAAGCTGCTACAAATAGGAATTAGAGAATTTCTTCATATCAAACAAGAACATAACAAATCTGCAGCCCACTTCATTCAAAGGTGGAAAAATGTTCTCTACTCTTCTGTAAGTGCTCCAAACATGGATCAAACAATTTTATTTGATTTGTTCCTTCATTCCCTCAACAAGGAGATGAAGGAAGAGGTTCAAAAGTTAGTGTTAAGGAGTTATGAAGAGGTGCTAGAGGGTGCTCTTTGGATCAACCAAGTGGCCATCGACAATGGTTGTAATACCTACGAACATATGGGAAGTTAGTTACCCCGCTTTCAAAACACTCCTGATTACTCCAACAATACAAACATCAATAAAGGACCAAAGATCCTTAATAAGAATCATGGAGTCATGACCGACAGTGTAACTGATCACCCAAAAATCCTAACATTGTCAATCCCACTGGTATAGGTGCTACGAATAACAACAACAATGGTAATAAAAATGGAAACAATCAGAGAAACAACAATTTTTCACCCTCGGTAAATGCTGTGGATTTTAATCATCCCCAACAACAGTAACAACCTCAGCCACAAAGACAAATGTCGACCCCAAGCCCTAGTCAATACCCCAACCAATTTCAGAACCAAGGGCAAGGGTTCCAAAGTGTTAATTATAATAGTCAACAACCAAACAACAACCGTGGATTCAGACCACAACAAGGGACAAACCAAAGGCCTCGGGATTACGATCCTAACCTATATTGTGGTTTCCATAGGGTCCGCGGGCATGACGTAAGAACCTGTCCGCAATTGTAATCAGTTTTTTCAGTGCTTTCTAGAAGACCAAAGACATTTATTTTTGACATGTTTCTGGCCAACACAACTACACCTAGTCAGAACACCTATATGGGACCGGTGTTTCCATAGAACACACCATTGGGAATCTTCAATTATCCTCTTCCCACACATCCAAAATAAGGTAGAATGGATCCTAACAGTTTGAATAAAGGTATTTTAATAGGGACTCATGATCATGAAGCCTCAACTTCGTCAAACCCACAGGTGGCACCTCCTTTGGATGGTCATCAACAAATGAAGATTGTAGGTTTGGTTGAGTTAGACACTGAACCCCAAATTAATGTTGCAACAAGAGCCAAAGACTATTCATCGTAGCCAATCCCGATCTATCCAGTTGTGTTAGATAGTGTTCATGACATGCTAAGCAAGCCAGTAGGGGCTTATGACTTGATCAATGATCTAACCAAGACCTTTTCACACATTTCCTTTTTAGATCTATTGAAGAATTCCCCGCTCATCGAGCCGCTCTCTTGGAAGCACTTGGTCTCGACCATTTGGCTAACATTACCCCTGCCAGAGGCACAGATAAACCATATAGACTTTGACATTTTCCCTCTAGGGCAGCCCAAAAGGGATATTGGGTTTGTATTTGACATAAGCAAGATGCCTACGGATGCTAAAATAGCTTGTAGAGGTGATCCGGCCTTGTTTTTACAAGTTTGGATCTACAACAACTATGTGAAGCGTGCAATGATCGATGATGGGGCAGCAGTTAATATAGTCCCCTTCTCTTTTCTTCAGAAGTTAGGATATGGGGAGACTAATTGCTCCTCGATGTGAAACACATTGAGGGGCTATGATAATCTCAAGGAAACCTTGATCGGAACCATACTATTGCAGTCACACTTGGACCTAAAATGGTGCTTACTGAGTTTTATATTATATATCGGGAAACCAACTATAATATGATCCTTGGTTGCCCTTGGATCCACCACATGAAAGCAATCCCCTCCACCCTATTCCAAGAAGTTAGATTCTTACATTTAGGGAAAGTATTTGTCACTCAAGGTGATCCAAATCCCTTTGATATACATCTGGCTAACTTGAGGAAAAGCCAGGGTCCACTCGAATTTGAGCTTCCCACTAACCAGCTTAAACAAAGCTGTAAAGCATGTTACTAGAAGAAAATATGGTTCCCACAATGGAATTAGAGGTTATAGGTTTGATCGAGGGTATTACGACAGTCAAGGATGAGAGTTTTGTTGTAGAGACAGTCTCGTTAGGAACTACAACAAATATTATTGAATTGTTAGAAAAGGATTTTCATATCCTTCTCCCCTTTGATTCCATGGGTATGGGACATGCTTTGTGGCTTGGTTCCCTTCTAGCAGATGAGGTTTTTATGGTATATGTAACCGAGATAAAAGGAGAACTCACAAAGGATGACTCAACATCTGTCTTTCCGAGTAATTGCTGGACCCTCCATTTTGATGGGGCCAAGTGTCGCTTCGGCATTGGGGCAAGTGCAATCCTTACTTCACCCGAAGGAAGGGTTTTACCTTTTGCTTTCAAATTGAATTTCAAATGCACAAACAATGGGGTTGAATATGAGGCTCTCCTACTAGGTCTCATTGTAGCTAAGAGAATGGGCATCCTCAATATTAGGGTGTTGGGTGATTCACAGCTAGTCACAAATCAGGTATCCGAGGTATACGAGACTAGGGCTGAACACTTACAACTTTACAAAACCGTCATGCTGGGCCTAACTAAGGGGTTTGATTTTATATCAATCGAGGTAGTTCCACGTGAAAAACCTTCTTAGAGACTCTATAGTGACTTCCACCTCATACTTCACCCCAAGTAGTGATTTATAGGACACCAACTTCACGGTTTCACTCGTGGTGAATCATTGATTCACAAAGTGCCAGTAACATCAATGTTGACATATGTGGAAGTTGAAGACTAGCTTGACTCTTCAGACCCTATTGATAGGGATGAGTCAACCTTAAGTTACTTAAATGCTCTGGAAGAGTTGCATCTTACTTGTCAAGAGGTAGAATTTTCCCTAATTCCACGTTCCTCCTCTTATTTTGGAAATCCAATGATTGAGTCCTCTCTCGGGAAAAGATCTTGAGATTTACGATGTAGAAGAAGAAGGGGATTTGGAGTTGCCTCTAATCCCACTCCGAGTTTAAGGAGGGTAACACCTCCTTGATCGAGGAACAATTGATATAAACATCGGAATGGAGGAGGAAACCAAAATCCTAAAACTAGGGTCCTCTCTAACTCTGGAGGAAATAAAAGTTCATACCCCAATCATCAAGGAACACCAGTAAATCCTTCACATTTAGTTACAAAGAAATGATGGGAATTACACCACACATCGCAGTTCATAATTTCATCACTAAGTCGGACGCCAAACCAATTAAGTAGAAATCAAGACTATGAAACCAAAGGTGGCCCTTATGGTAAAAGAAGAGGTAATGAAGCTTCTCAGGTAGGATTTATCAAGCTTGTTGAGTATTCACAATGGGTATCTAACGTTTTCCCCATCCTAAAAAATAATGGAAAGAACCATATTTGTATAGACTTCCGGGACATTAACAAGGCTTGTCCCAAGGATGATTTTTGCTACCATCCATTGATGTTATCGTTGATGCAACAACTAGATTTGAGTTGTTGTCTCTCATGGATGGGTTTTCGAGGATATAATCAAATCAAAATCTCTACCAAGGATCAAGCTAAAACTACATTTATAACTCCTTGGGGAACCTATTGTTATGTTGTCATGCCATTTGGTCTTAAGAATGCTGGTGCTACATATCAACAAGCAATGACCTACATATTCCATGATCTTATTCATAAAATTGTGGAATCCTATGTAGATGACTTACTAGCCAAAGCCAGGAAGCACTGTGATCAACTAGAGGTGCTTCATATCATTCTCTTGCGCTTGATTGAGTATGGTGTCACATAGAATTTGGAAAAATGTGTATTTGGTGTAAAAGGTGGTAAGCTCCTAGGTTACATTATAGCTTCATGGGAATTGATGTTGACTCGGCCCAAAATATGGGCCATGTTAGAAATGGTTCCACAATCGAGACAAGTCGGTATTAGATATTTTCTTGGGAAACTCGGTGCAATCTGAAGGTTCATCCCTGACTTAACCTTCGCCGTTCATCCAATCAACAATTTGTTGAAGAAAGATTATAGCATTGATTAGACAGAGGAATGCGATGAGGCCTTCGAGGTAGTTAAACAATTTTTGTTATCCCCTCCCACGCTAATGCCACTAAGGTCATATCACCCTTTGATCTTATATTCATGGGCTATAGACATTTCACTAGCCTATATGTTGGCTCAAGAGGATGATGATAAGTGAGAACGGGCTGTTTACTTTATCAGTCGGATATTACTTGATTACGAGACATGCTACACGTAGGCAGAGAAAGAATGCCTTGCCATATTTTTTACAACCAAGCGCTTAATACATTATATGCTCAATCAAGAAACAAGGGTCATCGTCAAGTCAGACCACTTACAGACATTCCTCATGCAAGGATCCTTATCTAAAAAGGTTGGGCATTTCATTACATTAATGGGTGAGTTTGAGTTAACGTTTATAAATTAAAAATTTGTTAAGGGTCAAATCATTGTAGATTGGTTGGCTAATAATCCATTAGACGGGGGTGATTTGGTAGATTTGGACTTTCCTAACGAGTGTGTATATTTCATTGAAACCAGGCCTCCTATCTCTGTGTGCCCTTGGTACACTGACATTATCAATTTTATCATGGACCACATGTACCCAGAAGGGGAAACGTCACAACAAATAAGGTGGTTACGCATAATTACCACTAAGTATGTTATCCTAGAATAGGTGCTTTATCACAGAGCCTTTGACGGAATGCTATTGAGATGTGTTGACGTTGAAGAGTCTAAAAAGATTCTTTATGAGTCACACAGTGGGGTATGTGGTGGTCACTTTGGCGGCCATGCCACTACCTCGGAAGATACATCGGATGGGCTATTTCTAGCCCACCCTAGAACATGACGCTATAGAGTTTGTGCGCAGATGCCACAAGTGTCAAGAGTTCTCCCATGAGATCCACATACCGGCACAAGCTTTACAACCAATCGCAACTCCATGGCCCTTATCCACGCGGGGCCTATATCCGAGAGGGAAATTCTCTCCCTCATCAAAAGTTGGCCATAATTTCATAATCACGGCCATAGACTACTTTACCAAGTGGGTAGAGGCCATGCCCCTTATTACATGTCCCAGTTCTGTAATCGCTAAGTTCATCTTGAACCATATCATTTATAGGTATGGGGTGCACAAGTCATTATTTTTATAATTGCATATCTTTCAAAAAAATGATGAGGTATGTGAGTTGTGCACAAAGTTCAAAATAAGTCATCATACAACTTCTCTCTACTACCCTTAGGCTAATGGACAAACTGAGGCTACCAATAAGACTTTAAAGTCCATTCTTCTAAAACTGTTAAGGAGAATAAATGAGATTGGCATCTAAATCTTTTTCCAGCCTTGGGGGCCTACCGAACGTCACTTAGAACACTAACAGGCAACCCCTTTTCCTTGGTATTCAGGCTTGAGGCGGTTCTACCACTCAAACTCGAAATACCCAGCCTCTGCATTTCGCTACATGGGATCCTGGGAGAGGAGGGTTATCAAGAAGCTCATCTCTCCCAATTAGAAAGCCTCGAAAAAGCTAGACTAAATGCTGAGCAATGACACATTGTATATGCTGACCGCATGGCTCGACAATACAATAAAAAGGTGTACGAACGGATCTACGAAGGAGATTTGGTATTAAGACTCGATAGCCAAATAAAAACGAGGACCGGCGAGGAAGAAAGTTCAGACCTAGGTGGTTAGGTCCATATCGAGTGGTGGAAGTGTTATCCATATTTTTCCCCGTGCAAATATTCAATCAACCACGATCCCGCATAATAGAAAACAGAGTAAAAAGGAAGACATAAATGGGAGTCAAAATTGGCTAAATATAATGGTGTAAGCAGAGAGAATGCCAAGTGTCACTATGACCTTGTTTGAAGGGGTGAATAGAGAAAAGGTTTTTAAACGAGCACCAAATTGCCGCGTGTCCAGGGGAAAGTGGATCATCGAAGAAAAGGTTGGTTCTTTGCCCCTTGTTATCTCAAAAGGGGTAAAAGTTGTAAAATGGCCCGCAACTCTACCCAAGGAAAAAGTTAGCATTTGGGCCCAAGTCAAATCCAAAGCACGAATCAGAAGAAAAGGAAAAAGATAAATTGTGGACCCATAGGCCTGATTTTTGTTCCAATCTGGCTGCCACGTATCCCATATCAAAAGGGGACCCATTTTTCAAGCTATTTTCCCACCCTCCTATACGGACCCGATACAAACTTCAAAGGGGAATATCTTTCAACTCAGGGCTCAAAATATTGCAAATTTGATGCCATTGGAAAGATCTCGGCCTCACCCATGCCATGGAGGTCCGAAAAATTAATTTTGAGGATGTTAGGTGAAGAAAAATGGATGATATGTCTTCGGGATTTCAATGTAGGATCTTCTTGCCTCAACAACCAAATTAGATTTGATCTGTTTCATCATTTCCTCTTCCTTCAAGGTGCCGAACCAAGGATTGATGTAGTAAAGATGGATTTGGGGGATATTTCATCAGAGGAATTAATAGCAGTGGTTGAGTTTCAACCTAATTTTCCCGCTTCTCTCTCTCTTTCTTCTTTCAGATTGAATCTATAAATATGGGGGTAGGATTCATTGTAAAGGATTGGACATTCTTTTTGTAGGCTCCCTTCTCCTTTTAGCAAAGGGATTTGTGGGGTTCAGGCCTTCCATCAAAAATTGCATTACGTTTCTGCCTCTTGGCTACTTTGTAATAGACTGTATCAATCTATGAAGCAATAAAATATTTCGTGATTGATTTTAGATCCTTTCTTGTGTCTTTTTCTTTCATCTAGTCTCCCATTATATATTTGGCTATCTGTGCTTGTTTATTGTATGCATTTTGTTGGTTTGTGTCTATTAGCAAAATAAGTGTTCATCATTCCTTTGGTGCATCACCTCATAGTTTAGCTTTGTTTTAATTTATGTATTCCTTCTATCCCTATCTCCTTGGTAAATTTTAGATTAGGATTAAGAATAGATCCTTTGCAAGTTTCTACATATGCACCTAAACAGAGGAATAAGGAACCAACCTTCAATCTAGAGAGCTTTCCCATTTTGCAAGGTCCCACACCTTAGGGGAAAGTTCAATGTTACGCAATCACACCAAATGACTCTGCCTTAGAAAAGAAGACCTGTAGAACTCATTTGGGGGTGTTGTGATTTCACGTTAACAATTTTGGCACACCCGATGGGACTAAGAAGTCTCCATCTTATTACAGTAGGGATTGATGTACACTTGTTGTGATTCTGGATTTTAAGAAGCCTTAAAATTGTACATCTAGCAACTCTAAAAGAAACAAATCTACTGGTTTCAGTAGCCCAAGCTTGGAAGATTCATGAGAAAAACCTAGTCTAGAGCAAGGAAAGAAGGTATATTTGAATACTTGCATCTATCCCTGCAGAGAAAGGAGAGGAAGAAGAATTCAGAGGTCTCCATCTCCACCAAGCAAAACCTTGTCAACACCTCCACCTGCAAGGCCTTTCTTTCAGTCTACAAGGATTCTTAGGCCAATCAAAATGGCACAACCAAATCCATATGTCAACTTCATCGGTAGTAGTCCACTCACCTTGATTGCACAAAACCTAGTTCCGATTACAACATTAAAGAGCATCCCACATTTCACTGGGGAAAATCAAACTTCTCCTAGTGACCATGTCCAAGATATTGCAAATGTCTGTACAATCCACGAGATCCATGAGATGGAAATTGCAGTCAAGTTGCTCACCTCTTCATTCAAAGGGAAAGCTTCATAATGGTTCAAGAGTCTTGAAGCAAGCTCTATCTAGAACTGGAACCAGTTGTGCATGGCCCTTCATAATCAATTTGGGGAAAAAGGTGATAACTTTTCTTTGTTGGAGCAACTAACAACAATCAAGAGAGCCCCGAACGAGTAGCTATCGATTTCAACCTTAGATTCTAGTGGACTGGGATAGGATTCTAACAACAAAGAAATCCCACTAATGAAGGTGCCTTCTTATAATTTCTTAGGGATTTAAAATCTGATATTTCTCGATGATTTAGTCAATGGGGGCAACATTACTCGCATCCTATAACATCTCCATAGGGGATGAGAACCATTTGATTCAAGCTGGAAAAATCACTCCTAGGCCATCCATACCACTATACCCGAGTTAGGAAGCCCAAATACTAGCTAAGTGCCTACATTAGCTCCTATACCCACCCCCAGAGTCAAATCTAAATTGAAGCTTCCACTTCATCATCTAATACCTCTAAAAAAGTTTCCAAGAAGTCATGATGAAGAAACTTTAGAACTTTGGGAGTGAGCTATTGATCATGATATGACAACAAGTTTAGAGTTCCAAGCCATAATAGCCCTGGCTCAATATCAAGCTAGACTCCAATATCATCGAATAGGCCACCACCTCGGACTATAAATTAGGGCTAGAACCAAGGACAACCCCAAATCTGCTAGACCTTTTAGGTCTTATGACCTAAACACAACTTCAACATCAAAGGCATTAGTTCCAACACAAAAAAATATGGCATACAAGAATATGATTGGTGTCTTCCATGTAATCAGCCACACAACCAATCAACGTGCTTTAATGGTGCTCTAAATCAACCGTGATGGCGCAAACCAAAGTATGGTGCCATAAGAGCGCCAAGAGGAATATTAGCAACAAGGAGCTCAATAAGGTGGCCCCCAAATGAGACTATGCTTATCAAATTGGCAGGCTGAAGACTTTTGTGGGATGAATCAGTTCCCTTCTCAAAGTGTGGCTGCCAATACATGGTCCAAAAAGAGAAGTATTGGAGAGGTCGACCACCGAATCTAGGTGACCTTCAATCTTCCTCACTCCACAAGGTCCCGGTGTTCTAATACAACTCCAAATATACAGGACCAATCCAAGCCACCTCAAAACCAATCAAGCACCGGTTGTAATATCCCATGTGCAAGAAAGAAATGTGTCAGGAAGGGACAACAAAAGGATAACACATTCAATATTATTGAGGATATGAAAAGACAAGTGTGAACATTTCACTATGGGAGTCACTTTGGCCATTCTAGAGGCGAGAGGGATCATTGCTGAGATTGCCATGCAAAATTGGTCAAGTTCAAATCACCCCTATCTAGTAAGAGAAAGTGCTTACCAATGTAGTTCAACCTAGGAGAAACCATGGAGAACAACAAGGAAAAATCCAAGACCTCCTCCTTCTATGTCTGATTGATTATTGAAGACAAATTGGTAAACAATTGTATGATTGATTGGGGCAAGTAGTTTTGTGATGCCCAAACAAATAGCTGATCAATTAGGTCTCCAATATGAGGTCATCTCTAAAGGAGAGTAGTCAATTAGATGGGAAAATAGTGACTATGTGGGAATCATCAAGGATTGAGTCTCACTCTACACTTGCCCTAATGTGACTATATTGCGTTTTAGTCAAAAGTGTC
Source organism: Taxus wallichiana var. yunnanensis (assembly GCA_018340775.1). Lineage (NCBI taxonomy): Eukaryota > Viridiplantae > Streptophyta > Pinopsida > Cupressales > Taxaceae > Taxus > Taxus wallichiana. The sequence continues at coordinate 667,994,748 of CM031243.1, forward strand.
CTACCACCACACTTTGCACTTTGTGTTTGTCTAGAGACTTCACTGCCCAAATTGGAGGCTACTTATCTCGCTGATTGGTCACATATGATCTTTAGGATAAGGTATGGGAGTGAAGGCTACAATCAAATCGAACCTATTTCTAATTATCATATTGAATCCTATATGTCTATCCTAATCAATGCCAACTACTACTTAACATTTGATCAAGAAGACCTCCTAAACACTAATGAGACAAATACCAAGGTGGGATGTATCCTAGACTTGACTCTAGATGAGTGGCCAACAAAAAAGTCATGCTTTTGCCCTATAAGGAGATGGAAGAATCTGAAGCTAGGTGTTCTACTACTCTACATGAAAAGAATCATCCTCTTCCTGACCTAATCAAGCTAGAATACAAAGATGACAATGAGGTATGGCAATTGTTCTTTGATGGTTCAAGGAGTATACAAGGAGCTGGAGGAGGAGCCATGATTGTGTCCCCAGAGGTATGTGAAATATTATTCAGCTTTCAAATTCTAGTTTGCTTACTCAAATAACATTATTGAATATGAGGCTTTAGTCCAAGGTCTTCTTTGGGCAAGGAAGAGGAATCAGAGAACTTACAAGTGTTCGGTGATAATGAACTAGTTGCCAATCAAGTCATAGGACTTAATCTATCAAAAATGATCCGCTCAAAACTACAAGAGTAGGGTATGGGATCTCATGGAGGATTTCAAGGCCTTGATTGTGTCCATACCTAGGAAGAAAATGATGTTGCTTTGATAGACTTATAGCAGTTGGAGTAATGTTTGATGTGGTTGAAAACATCAAGAGGGATAGAGAACAACCACATATCCATGTAGTTATGAGGCCAATGGTGCTGAATAATAACACATCTTTGTAGGTGTGTTCGAGAATGATCGGTAGATCATTAAATTTTACAGAAGAATTTGAATTCTATGTTATAAATCAAAGTAGATTAGAGAAGCATTATGGGAATCAAATAATAGTTGCATACATACAAAAATCGTCCCAAAGGCTTAGTGACACTAGAGTCTATTTTCAATCCTAATGATCGAGTTTAGAAAGATAAGGCTAACATATAGATCAAAGGAGAAGATTCGAGTCAATCCCATTGAGAAGACAAAACACTTCAAATTGGCAAAGTGGCCATGACAAGAAAGGTATGAATTCATACAACTTTGCCAAGAGTTTCTAGATGTGTTTGCTTGGAGTTATGAAGACCTAAGAGGGTTCAATCCAAAGTTAGCACAACACACAATCAAATAGATAAACTAAGCCCATAAGGTAGAAGCGAGAGACCAATAAACCACACATTGACCTGTGATGAAGAAAGAATTAGACAATATGATAGAGGCGAGTATCATATTCCCAATCAAACACTCAATTTGGGTTGCGAATCGGGTCCTAGTCAAGAAGAAAAATGGAGAAATCAGGTTGTGTTAGATTTTGAGATTTGAACAAAGCCTCCTTAAAGACCATTACCCACTCCCTTCAATAGAGAAGATTTTGCAAGTAGTGTTTGGGTCGAAAGATTCTCCTCATAGATGGCTACTTAGGGTACAACCAGATCATGGTGAAAGAAGATGATCAATTCAAAACAAATTTCACCACCAAATGGGGCACCTATGCCTACATAAAAATGTCATTTGGATTATCAACATCGAGCCAATTTTCAGAGGGAAATGGATATGGTATTCAAGGGGCTGATCAAAAAAATAGTGTTGATCTATCTGGATGACATTACGGTGTTCTCCAAAAATGCAAGATACCACCTTTTCCACCTAAGACGGGTGTTCCAAAGGATTTAAAAGTTTTGGGGTGTTATTGAACCCCAAAAATGCATATTCTTGGGCCATGAAGGAAAGCTTCTAGGCCAAATTGTGTCAAATATAGGATTGATAATTGATTCAGAGAGAGTTCAAGCAATAAGAGCATTGCCATTGCCAAGTCACAAGAAGGATCTTCAAAGCTTCTTGGGAAAATCAATTTCATCCACAAGTTTGTTCCAAACTTTGTTTCCCTTGTTAAGCCAATAACATTGATTTGAAGAAGAGCATAACATTTAGGTGGATATCTGAAGGAAAAATCAAGTTTTGAGACTATCAAAGAATCCATATCACAAGCCCCAACTCTTGTGAATCTAGATTTTTCCAAAGACTTTCTATATGCCTTTGGTATGCCTGATTTCCGTGATATTGGAGAATAGAGAAAGTATAGAAAAACCAATTGCTTTCTTTAGCCAAAGTCTCGGAAGATTTGAGGAGAGGTACTCCTTCATCGAGAAGCATAGTCTGGCGGTGATCGGAGGATTGAATAAGTTTAAGCATTTGGTTTCAAACAACAAAATCCAACTTTTTGCACTCTGAAAAATGGAATCGAATGAAAGCTCTAGGCATAGGAAGAAAAAAATGATCGACTAGTAATGGAAGAACTTGCTGGAAGAAAAAAAAAAAAGCTTACATAGAGGAAAGACAGCGGAAGTGTCTTGGCATGCTCATAAATGAATAAAAAGGGGTACATATAGGGTCTTTGAGTAACCTAGTGCATGACAAACATGAAACCTAAACCTAAACCTAAACCTAACCCATGTGAGATGACCCTCCAACATGAGAGGAGGACACATAGGATAACTCACACTAACACCCCCTTCATCGAAGCTGGGGTAGTGGTGTGATGAGTCGAGATGGACGGAAGGAAGACACTCCTAAACAACTAAGAAAGATGTGTCGATGGGGCCCGCAACTAAAGGCTGATAAGGTGCCCATATACAAACACAATCTTCTAGAAGAAGAAGAAGAAAAAAGGACTAAATAGCCCTAAGAAGATGGTAGCTGCGAGAAGACCTCACCCCAAGAAGAGAGGCCGTAAGTGAAGAAACTTCATCTCGGTGAAGGCTTGGTGAATAAATCTCTACAATCGATCAATTTATGCGAATATCTTGAATGTCGATGATACCATCATGAATAAGCTCTCGTATGAAGTGCATATGGATCTCAATGTGCTTCGTCATTGATGTTGAACTAGATTTCTACAAATAGAGATAGTGCTCGTGTTATCACAGTAGATAATGGTAGGCCACGAAAGTGGATGCCAAACTCTGTCAGAATACCCTGTAGCCAAATAGCTTTTGTGGCAGCGTTAACTGCTCCTCTGTATTCTACCTTTGTAGATGATATCGCAATTGCATTCTGCTTCTTGCTAGACCAACTAATAGGACCCGAACCAAGAGAGAAACTATAGCTAGAAGTAGATTTTCGATGATCTAAGTCACCGGCCCAATCAGAATCTGTGAACCCAATCAAGTCAATATCTACCCCTCCATGATAGTGAATGCCATCAGCATAAGTGCCACGAACATAATGAAGGATCCATTTAGCTACTTTCCAATGCAGCTCATGTGGCTCCTGCATGAATCTGGACATGATCCCAACAACATATGATAAATCCGTCGAGTGTGAGTCAAGTAGATCAAGCTCCCAACTAACTGTCGGTAAAGAGTACCATCGACCAAGGAGTAGAGCAATCGAAACAACTTAACCCGGAAAGAAAAGGAGTAGGGAAGACTTGCAATCGGACATCGAAAATGAGCTAGCAAATCAAGAGCATACTTAGGTTGCGAAATCAAGATTCTGAGTCAGATTGTGAAATCTGGATCCCTAAGGAAGTAATGAAGCAGACCTAAGTCAGTCATGGAAAACTTGTTGGCTAAGGCGATCTTCACAAAATCAATAATAGAGGAAGAGCTACTGTGATCAACAAGTCATCAACATATAGAACAAGAATGAGTATGGAGTCATCTTGCCATAGAATATAAACATTTGGATCAGAGTGACACCTAGTAAACCCTGATGTAAGTAAGAAGGAGTCCATCTTGGCATACCAAGCCCGAGGGGCTTGTTTAAGGCCATAAAGAGACTTCTTTAACTTACAAATGAGGGAGGAATCTTGGACATAACCCGGAGGTTGTTCCATATAGATCTCTTCCTCTAGGTCACCATGAAGGAAGGCACTCTTAACGTCCATTTGATGGACTTTCCATCTCATGTTTGCTATGGAAATGGCTAGGGTCAATTCGAATAGAAGTCATCTTCTGCAATTGGAGCAAAGGTTTCTGTATAATCAACCCTAGCTATCTGGGAGAAACCCTTAGCTACTAATCATGCTTTAAACTTTTTGATGTCTCCATCTACTCCATACTTTGTTGAAACACCCACTTACACTTTGAAGCGATTTTCTTCCTTTCGGAAGAGTGGTGAGATCCCAAGTATCGTTCTTCATGAGAGAGGAATACTCCTCATCCATGGAAAAATCCCACTCAGGAATACCAGAAGCCTCCCGGAAAGACTGTGGATCAGAAGTAGAGGTGAAGAAAGAGTGGGGTCAATGAAATATGAGTGAGTACGTCTCATATCAAAGTATCTCAACTAAATCTCAGCACTTTGCAAAGTTTTCTGGCCCAAAGGGGACCCGGGAGGATCGAGGCTCGAGTCGGAAGATTCTTCACTTGAGTGAGAAGGGACATAGTCCTCATCATCACTACTATCAGAATCAGAAGACTCAAAGGTCTGATGGTCGGGAGGATCCAGAAAGAGGAGCACGCTCAACAGTATCATCATCTGATGAGTCAGAATCTGAATCAGTGAGCTGAAGAACCTCAATAGGTGGAGAAGTAGAAGTTGAAGAAGACTCATCGAACTTAACACTTCTCTCGATATATAGCTCATGAGAAGTAGGATTCATCAATCGATATCCCTTCACGCCATCAGGATACCCTAAAGATACAAGGTTTGGATTGTGGTTCCAAGGCCTTGCATTTCTTCTTGGGAATCTGAGCCATAGCCTTGGATCGAAGACTCGAAAGTGCTCAACATCAGGCTTGCATCCAAACCAGGCTTCAAAGGGTGTCATCCCTCTTACTACCTTGTGTGGAACATGGTTATGAATGTAATTTGCACAATTCACTACTTCGGCCCAATACTGCGGAGGAAGAGACTTCGAGTGAATCATACAAGTGGCCATCTCCCTTGAGTATGGTTCTTTCTTTTGTGACTCCATTGTGAAGGGCTATAAGAAAGCTATATGTATGTTGAAAGAGATCCCTTAGAAGTACAGAAATCCATGAACCTATTGTTTACATATTCACCTCCATTGTCGGTTGAAGAACCTTGATGACCGTTCCACTGTTTCGCAAGAGCCTTAAAGTCTGAAAATGTTCAAAAAGACTTAGACTTAAGCTTAAGAAAATATACCCAAGTATATCGCGAATAGTCATCAATGAAGGTTAGCACATAAAGAGCTCTAGTAAATGAAGGAGAAGGAAATGGACCGAGAAACATCGCTTTGTGAACAAGATCAAAGGATGAGTGGCTCTCGAGGATTTTCCTTTGTCAAAGTTCTTTTCGAGGATGCTTTAAAGTCTGACCCTCACAAAGACCCTTAGAAAACTTGATGTGCGAGGCAACCCGTTGACCATTTCGTTTTGACTCAATTGTTCAAGGTAGCGATAATTTAGATGTCAAAATGCTCATGCCATAGCTTACTAACCTCATTTGCATGAGTGAGCAAGGTAGTGGGCGTAGAATCAGAAGTAAAGTGGGAGAAGGTGTCTACAACCGTGAAGCGGTGATCTACCTTTCCCTCAGCCATTGTAGTGTCATTGTTAAGCTCACGAATAATCACCGAGTTAGGACCAAATTCCACTCGCATTCCTTCACCAAGGTGAGTAATTTGGTAAATTGATAGGAGATTGGTAGAGATCGGGAACACTCAACACTTGGTTAAATGTTCCCCATCCATCTCTCCGATCCCTACAGGAAAGAAGCTGACAACATTGTCGTGTCATTACCCATCGTGATTTGGGACATTCCACAAGGTTCGATGTTGGAAAACTCAACATGTGAAGAACCCATGTGGTGCGAGGCACCGGAATCTATAATCCATGTCGATGAAGGAGCAACTTTGGCTACAAGGGCCTTTCCTTTCTTCTTATCATTTTAGCACCTTTTGCAGTAGAAGACTCGGCCTTCGGAGCACTTTGTTTTATGGATTCAGGAACACTTATTTTATTTTCTCAAGTAAATGAGATAAGTGATCAATCTATTTCTTAAAATAGTGTTGCTCGTCGTGACCAGTCTTCTTGCAATAGGAACACAAATACTTGCTTTTTATGTGCCTAGGCTCAGAAGTCGAAGTGTTTGTGTCATTTTTAGGTTTGATCTTGGTTTCTTTCTTAGGTTGATCCTTAGTTTCTTTCTTCTTTTTAGTCTTCTTTCCCTTGCTAGTACTTGCTACAAGGGCATGTGACTTGGACTTGAGAGACCCCATTTGAATGAGTTTGTCCTGTTCTCGAATGAGTTGGGATGAAAAATAGTCAAAGGAGGGCATCGTCCAAGTATCGCCCAAAGTAGCTTTTGTAGCGTAGAAAGTTGACACGAAGATAGAATATTCGGGACCTAGCTTAGAGAGAATCGACAAGATCAGTTGAGAATCTTTCTTTTCTACTTGACATCCTTTTAACAATAATCTAATGTGGACAAATTTCGAGAAGAAGGCTTGTAGGTTTTCAAAGTCACTAGGATTTAACCCTAGTAGTTCGTTTTCCAACTCATGCGCTCTCATGTCATCTAGTTGTCCAAACATCGCATCTAGCATTTTCCATGTAGATGTAGGTGTTTCGGATGCCTCAATGTGGAAGAGCAAGTCAGGAGAAATAGACATGCAAAGAAGACCTAAAGCTTCATCACTACGGTTTAACCACTTAGATTTTTAGGTTCGTCATCTGGTTCAGTCTCGGTTCCCATGGTGATGCGGAATAACCCTTTACCCCTTAGTTTCATTATTATTTTGATCTCCATTGAAAAATTTGAGCGGCGTAAGAAAAGGAATTGAAAGTGCATCCATAGTGAGAGAGAGAAAGAAATGCGAGAAAAGAAACACAACCACCGGGACAATAACAACCCCCTACTTTTGGCACTTTATAGTTAGTGCGTTGATTACAATCGGGTCCGTGTGGTTTGAAACACTTGGTAACTCATCTTGCAATTAGCGTAATAGCATGCGAGAGAGGAGACCACAACGAGTGTTTCGTGTGGGCAACAAAAAAAGGACACACCGTAAACAAGCACAAAAAAAAAATAGAAAGGAGGTGAAAGCCAACCCTGGTGGTGAGAAAAAACATCTCACGTCACATGAAAGAATCCCTTTGTCGTAAGACTGTGGCGGACGCGCTCACAAGTCCACGAAAAAAAGGAATAGAACAAAGCTCAAAAAAATGAGCTGAAATAAGCAATACAAAGACACCCCCCCAGAATGTGGCACTTTATAAAATTAGTGTGTTTACAAAGCTAATGATCCCATCATCTAGAGTGTGAAAAAACATGCAACTTTGACTAAAGAAGTGCTCAAAACCGAGCAACGAGTCAAAAGTTATAGCAAAAACCAATTCCCGCAATTGATGAGAAAAAGCCAATAAGCCTGCAAACGGATTAAAAAAGCACCCTAAATGCATGCAAAGGGTGTCGTATGTATGCTCGTTGGAAATGACATGGAATTTGAGATAGGGTTTGTTTGTATTGCGAGGGGGGATTAGCCACCTGCCAATCCGGACCTCACCCTTCGTCTTCGGCACTCGACGGAAGGTTAAAAATACAACAAGCCAAAGACCAAATTATAATGCCAAAGAAATATAGTTTAAATAATGTGAAATTAAATAAAAATTAGATCTAATTTAATTAAAACTAATTAGATCTAATCTAATGAAGATTTTTAGATGAAGATTTTTAAAAAAGATGAATGTTTCTAATTAAAACAAATTTCTAAATGGTTTTAGAAACTTGTCATATTTTAAAAAACAAGGTAAATTAGAAATGTTTTAAAAAACTTATAAAAAAAGATTTGATTTGTTTTAAAAAAAAAAAAAAGCTTCCACGTGTTGGTGAAAAAGATAATGAGATAAAAGAGGAATTTTTTTGTAAAAGTTGAGTAGTTTAAAAAAAAAAAAAAAAGAAAAACAAAAAAAAACTCTAATTTTACAAAAAAATGAAAAAAAAAAGTTTCTTTCCAAAAAAAAAAAAAAAATTCAAACGTTTTTTGAAAAAAAGAAGATTTTTTGTTTTGTTTTGAAGTAATATTTAAAAGGAAGTAAATGAAACTTATCAAACCTTCCAGTTTGGAAAAAGAACGATGCACCCAAAAAGAGCAGAAAACAAATGAGTTGTGCCATTTAGGAGAGTTAAAATTTGCGCGACACCAAAAAAATGTGATGAATGTAAAAAATATTTGGAGAAAAGAATTGTGGGCAGCTAAAGCTGTACAATCCAGCATGAAAAATTACAAAGATGTTGAAAAAGTCTGCGAAGCAAAAAAACATGTTGATGTAATTTAAAAAACTTGCCATGAAGCAAAAAAAATGTCATGTGTTGTTAAAAAAAAAATGCATATGAAAAAAAAAAGTGAATGATAAAAAACACTGAATGAACAATCAAAAAAATGAGCTGGAATAGTCCAAAAAACTTGGAATGAAAAAAAATGTAGGAAAATGCATGAATGAACAATGATGGAAGAAAATAGTGAAGCAGTCAAAAATGAGTCGGAGGGACAAGTAGTTCGTTGATGAGCAACCACGACTGAAGAACTCAAGGATCTAACCACGAGACAACATGATAACAAATATCTGCAAAAAACTAGAGATCTTAAAAAAATTTCACTTCCATTTTAATAAATGAAAGGAATCTCTATTTTGGATTTTGATACATCCACAATAAAAAAGTAGTTAAAAAAACCTGATTTCTCAAGGTATTTTAAAAAACCTGCACATGCACAAGAAAAAAACACAAAAAAACTTTCGAGAAAGCTTGTTAGAGATATTAGCAAGATAATTTCCAGAAAATAGTGATCAAAAGACTTGCATGCAGAGTAAAATAATGAAACCAAGTAAGAGTAATAGCAACAAAAAACAAATCGAGTGCACGTTTACCCGATCTCAGCTCTGATACCATGAAAAGAGTTTGTGAGAATCGAATCGGAAATGAGGCACCATGAAGTAGTTGCACTCCAATGGAATCGTGAAAGCTCAGCGATAGCAAGGAAAAAATTGATCGATAATGGAAGAACTTGCTCAACAAAGTCAGATAGAGGAGAAACAAAGCTTGCATAGAGGAAAGACAGTGGAGTGTCTTGGCATGCTCATAAATGAATAGAAAAGGGGTACATATAGGGTCTTTGAGTAACCTAGTACACACATGAAACCCTAAACATGAAACCTAAACCTAACCCATGTGAGATGACCCTCCAACATGAGAGGAGGACAATGAAGGGATAGTGACCGATTTGGAGTACCAACCACCATCATATCAGAAAATGCATTAGCATTCATAGGTTCTAAGATCATAGGATGGGCTGTTAAGAATGGGACTTATTTGAGTACTTCATGTAACTATTACCCTCAAGGTAATGGCCAGGTTGAGTCCACAAATAAAAACCTGCTAAAGATCATCAAAAGAACTCTTAATGAGAATTAGAGGATACGGCACACAAAGCTCAAAATGGCCTTATGGGCTGATATAATAATGCCCAAGAGATCTATGGGTAGCTCTCCATTCAAGCTTTATATGGGAAATAGCATTGCTACCTATATCACTTGAGTTACTAGCATTGGAGCTCATGAAGCAACTAGAGATGTATGAATTGGAACGATGGAGGCCGGTATGCGGAGTGATAGAATTAGAAGAAACTAGAGAGCATGCTCTCCAAGCAATAGAGAAGAATCAGGATTCAATCAAGAAATTCTTTGACAAGAAGATAAAGGCAAGGACCTTCTAGGAAGGAGACTTGGTTTTGAAATGGGATGCAGATCAAGCAAAACCAGGAAGGCATTCCAAATTTGACGCCATCTAGAGTGGCCCCTATATGATCACAAGATGCAAAAGTAGCAATGCTTTCCAATTGTCTACATTGGAGGGTGAAGAGTTGCAGATTCTAGTAAATGGGATCTATCTTAAACACTACTACTAAAAGGGGAGTTCTCACCCTGTACATATTAGTTTAGTTTTCTCTTTCCTTTAAGTGCTTGTGCACATTGTCTTATTATAGTGTAGATTGATTTTCTCCTAAGTTCTTTGCACACTCTACATGTTCCATTTGGAGCATGTATGATTTAAATTTTGTATATAGTGTGGTGTTGTTTTGTTGCTCTCATGCAGTGTTTGGACTTGGCATTTGGTCAAGATCAATTTCAGTTCTAAAACCTTTTCAAGCGACCACGGGTTAATTTTTAAATTTCAGATTAGTAGTAAGCTATCACTCATGAGTCCATGCCCAATAGATATGACAAGGAAATTGGTCTTTTCATTTAGCATGAAGATACCCCTGTGAGTCGCCAAATTGTTATTCATATTTCACCCTTGTGCCAAATATTGGATCGACCACGATCCCGCATAATAGAAAATAGAGTCAAAAGGTGGATAGAAAAGGGCCTCAAAATTGGCTAAGTATAAAGGTGTAAGTAGAGAATGCCAAGTGTCAGTATGGCGTTGTTTCAAGGGTGAATAGAGAAAAGGTTTCAAAATGAGTGCTAGATTACCGCTTGTCCCTGGGGAAAGCGGATCATCAGGGAAAAGGTTGGTTCTTTGCCCCTTGTTATCTCAAAAGGGGTAAAATTTACAAAATGGTTTGCAACTCGCCTAAGGAAAAGTCAACATTTGGGCCCGAGTCAAAGCCAAAGCGGGAATCAGAAGAAAGGGAAAAAGATAAATTGTGGACCCGTAGGCCCAATTTTTGTTCCAATCTGGCTACCACGTGTTCCATATCAAAAGGGGGCCCATTTTTCAATTTGTTTTCCTTCCCCTCCGTATGGACCCTATACAAACTTCAAAGGAACATATCTTTTGACTCGTGGCTTGAAATATTGCAAATCGACACCGTTGAAAGATCTTGGCCTCACCATGCCATGGAGGTCTCGAAACTTTAATTTTAAGGAGGTTAGGTGAGGGAAAATGGAGGAAATGTCTTTGGACTTTTAATGCACGATCTTCTTTCCGAACCACCGATCATATTTGATTTGTTTCGTTGTTTCCTCTTCCTTCAAGGCACCAAACCAAGGATTGATGTAATAAAGATGGATTTGGGGGAGATTTCATTAGAGGCATTAACAACGGTGGTTGATTTTAACCTTCTTTTCCCACTTATATCTCTCTTTTTCTTTCAAAATTGAATCTATAAATGTGAAGGCAGGATTCATTGTAAAGGGTTAGACATTATTTGTTTTGCGGGCTCCTTCTCCTTTTAGAACAAGGATTTGTGGGGTTCGTATGCCTTCCATAAAAACTGCATTATGTTTCTACCCTTTCGCTACTTTTTAAGGGGACTGTCTCAATCTACAAAGCAATAAAACATGTCTCGTGATCGATTTTAGATCCTTTCTTGCGTCTTTGCTTTCATCTAGTCTCCAATTATATATCGGCTATCTATGCTTGTTTATTGTATGCATTTTGTTGGTTTGTGTCTATTAGCAAAATAAGTGTTCATCATTCCTTTGGTGCATCACCTCATAGTTTAGCTTTGTTTTAATTTTTGTATTCCTTCTATCCCTGTCTCCTTGGTAAAGTTTAGATTAGGATTAAGAACATATCCTCTACAAGTTTCTATGTATGCACCTAAATAGAGGAATAAGGAACCAACCTTCAATCTAGAGAGCTTTCCCATTTTTCAAGGTCCCACACCTTGGGGAAAGTTCAATATTACACAATCACACTAAATGACTCTGCGCTTTAGAAAAGAAGACCGTAGAACTCATTTCGGGTCTTTGTGATTTCGCATTAACAAAGAAGACTATAAAATGGTGCATTTCACTTGTGTACTCTAGAAGGTGAGGAGTTTAGTGAATCTGTGAACTCTCTTCACCTAAAGAGATACTATGCATGATCCATCAGCATTCTCATATGTACATTATTGCATCTGCATTGCATTTTCATCTATCCATTCATTTTGTAAAAAGTGTGATCAAGGAGCTTATTCTTATAGCAATTCCTAAAAAATTCTGAAAATATTGACAAAACATTCAAATCATGTCTCTTCAAATCTTCATTGTATCATCAACTATTTCTGTATCACTCATCAATCCAAACAAGACAAGACAAAGTTTTGACAGTAACCATACCAAGTCCTGCATACTTGGTTCTACTTTTTGTCTCTTCATAGGATAGGTGTCTTTTGTTCATGGTCTGTTCTATAAACTTCATGGTGTCACATCTATCCCACGTATATCTTCTTGGAAATAAGAACATTCATAACATTTTTCCCAAATAAGTAAGTCAAATGTAAATCAATGAATTTTTTTATTTTACACATTTCTTTTCCCTACAACCTTCTCGTTTTGAGCTTACGTCTCTTACTCGTGACATAGGGTTGGGAAAGGAGGGAAATGCACTTACTCACATATACTTTGTCCATGGTGATAAGCCCGTGCATCCTACCGGTAGCATGGTGCAAGGTGTAGGGGCCTCTTTGAAAAACCTGAAATTCATAAACAATTAAATCAAATCTTGTGAAATCTTAAGTCAAAACAACATGAATTAGATGTTCAAAATTCCAGAAAATTTAAATCCCTAAAACCAGATTTTTTTCAAGCAAGTGGCCATCTATGGATCTAAGTCTAGATAAATTTCAAAGTAATTCACATTCTAAAGTATGAGGTAACATGAGTAGGGTAAGGTTGTAGCATCACAATTTGGTTCTCACAAACCTCTCGTCTTTCTCTCATAACTTTCATTAAAAAAATTCATGGCTTATGCCCCTTCTAACTCTCGGTGTTGAGCCCTCACATCTTACTAGTTGTGTGGGGTTGGGGAGTGGGGCAAACATAAATATTTATCATGTATCATTATATCATCATCTTTGTCAAGAAAAATATGAAGCAATCAAGATTGCAAATGAAACTAAGTTTAAGATCACATTGTGTTTACATCATCATACATTAGCATTAGGAAATACAAAAAAGCCATTATGTTATCATTTCACATCCATTGCATACATTTTAAAAAAGCATAGAAAAGTAGAAATTCTAAACATCTAGAGTACACATAAGAGATAAGCCAAAGAGAGTTAAACTCGAGATACAATAGAATGCTTGAACCAAAAATAGAGTCTCAGTATATATATCGAGTGGATCAAGTTTGTATACAATGTCATCATGTGCTAGGCACGGTCAAAAATGCTCACAACGAGCCCAAAACATACCAAAAAATCACATATGTAACAAAAACAGTTTCAAAGCAATAAAGGCTCAACAGCCTTATCAATCCTGTGGGATCCCTTAGATGGTGCGCGACCGCATCTAAGGATCTCTTTGTGGCTACGATGGCGCTGAAAGTAGATCGAATGGTGTGAGTGCTCATGGTGGATCCCACTACCTATAGCCTCACTATGATAATGGATTCACCTAATCAAGCGGGGAAGTCTCATATCTAGCTGCGTGGTATGAAGGGAAGTCATCATCTCTCGTGACCTTCCAGATGGGAGAAAACACATCGCAGTGTGTCACCCAAATGTTAAGGGCTGTCCTACATGAGTAGTCAACTTGGCCCGGGTCTTCCTCGAAGGGATCAATAAGGTATCTACACATACTGAAAAAATGTGCTCGCCACTCACGTGCCTTATATGCTGCGAAGGAAGAAAAGAAGAGATAGTGAGCTAAGAGAAAATCACAAATGCAAATCAAAAGAGAATGCTAAAATAAACATTTGAAAATTAATAACAAAAGTAGAGAAAATAGAATTGAACATACTAGGGTCTCTAGGCATCCATGTGGGATCAGTGGCTGCTACGATAGGTGCTATTAGTGGCTGTGGTGTCTCCCCGAATCCAAAGGCATGGTGCTGTCCCATCACAGAATCATCATCCCCTTCAAGTGTCTCCTCTGACACTTTTGAGTCTCTCTCTCTGAACTCACCTCCTCATGTGCTTCTCTAAGGATTTCTTGAGTATCATGCCACTCGGTGGTCACAATCGGCTCCCTCCAAGGTCTTGCTTCCAGCCCCCATCTCTCGACCGAATCCCCCCTCTATACCGTTTCCCACATATTCCTCAGAGTTGGAGTCCAAATCAATTGGCTCATCCTCCTCTCCAAGATGAGCAAGTGTTGTCCCAATCTAAAGTAAGGGTGCTTAAGGAGAACTAGCTGATTTTTATCCCGAACTACGTGCCTAATTGTAATAGGTACACCAGGGGTAACAACTATCCAACCAAGATCCCCTCTAGGACCTCTTCATGCCTCCTGAATAGTCCCAGTGATACACAGTGTCATGAAGGAAGCATGACAAAGTATGGAAGATCAAACTGCTGGGGTACCTGGTCAAAGGGGTGAATCTCTAGTCTCTCCCGACTCTATCAACTAGCTAGCTTGTGGAAGAGCAAGCTACCATCGTCATAGTCTCCTCACCCCATATCCCTACCATATCTTGATAGGGTGTGGGGTCATGTCACCATAGTCGAGAGGCCACCTGACCGACGTGGAGTTCTGAGCACTAAAATTCCTATCCATCTAGCTACCCTGGATAGCCTCTCGGATCTAATATGTACACCCCTACTATACGGGATGAAATGCTCATAGACCCAACTCATGACTAGGTGGGGTGGCTTAAGGACTATCCCGCAATTTGACAACTCTTTTTAAATCATGGTGTGTGGTCCCTGAATATCTCGCTCCCTGCATACTTATGGCCATGAGCCTTGATCTGCGTGCAATGATGGGGGCACAATAGTAAAAAAATATATCCTCCTTGTCCTCGATTAGGCTCGAGGATAGGATACCCATGATGGCTCTTCGAAGGATAGGAATGGGAGCAAGAATAATGGATCAAACCTTCATTCCCTTCTTTGAGCCGAAGAGACAATAACGTCTCCCATGTATGTATCCTGCTATGTCATCATGGCTTTGGACCCCTCTGTCACTAATGTTAGTCTCCTACTAAGTACTGGGAGACCAAAAATGTGGTAAACATCCTCCAAAGTGATGGTCCACTCCTCTAATACCCGGGATCCGAGAAAGTGTTCGATCCGCATCCTAGTAAGAGAATAAGTCACACAGAATGTGACTGGTAGGAGAAACATGGGGCACTCATGCTATCCACCAGATACCTACCCACTGTAAAAGATCTATCTCAACCTATGTCAGTTGATCTAAAATCCTAGAGAGCCAATCACACACTCTCTCTACTCAGTATGTACTCCACCTTCTTCTGCATTCACCAAAACATGAGAAAAGAGAAATTTAGTAAAGTACATTACACAATAAGCTCATCAAAAACATGGTAAACACTCAAAAATCCAAAAAATTTAAGTTTTGGGCATGTTTTGACACTCTATCCAGAACCGTCGTCCAAGACAGGCAGCGAGCCTGTGATCGCCACCCCTGTTTTGGGTGGCGGTCTGAACTCGATTTTCAAAATGTGCCCTTAACCCTAGAAAGGACCAAAAATGTTAAAATTGACAATTTTTGAAAAAATAAAAGCATGCCCTATGGGCAACCCCCTCTAAACACCCATTCAAAACAAGAAATTTTGAAAATCTCCCCTAGGTGAGTTTTTCAACATTTAAACTTTTAGGGTACAAAAAGACAAAGAAGAAAATAACTAACCGAGAGCGCACTCGGTCGATCTCCCACTCATGGAGGCATGATCACAATCTTGACATGAACGTATTGGTTGTATTCTCATCAAGAACGGTCACCGTGAATCCAGAGCTCCAAATCAATCAAACAATCCAAATCAACAATGCATGAATGAATTGAGAAATTAATTTGTTATATATGTGTGTGTGTGTGTGTGTGTGTGTGTGTGTGTGTATGATATTTATAAACTTCATTTTGAGTGTATGTGTTTACAGGGCTAGAGCGTTGGCGCAGGTATATTTCTATGTCCCCGCACAAATGGTAAGTCCTCTTGTCATTTTAATTTAATGTTTATTTTTCGATGTTTTGTCTATCTACACTTGAGTCTTCCTTTTCTTTTGTAGGTAGCGGGAGTTTGGATGACGAGATTTTGACACACGGGCATGTCAGGTATAGCTTCTAACTCCCCATTTCGGGAACACCATACTCAGACTCTACATTTTACACCTATTTCATGGATAAGACGCTTTTCCGAGGGGGAAATATGTATGCACCCAAAATAGCATGTGCTACATTGTTAGGAAAATAGTTATAAAGGTCCCCAGTGATGATTCAAAATCATTTCAAGAAGGTGTTCGAGCTCCAAAAACCCATTTGGTATATATATTTGTAACCTAGATAGCTTTACTTATCTTTTCCTTACATTTTCAAGCTTCCCCCTTCCTTCTATGTTTGTTTTGGACTTCGGTAAGGAACGCCACCCTCTTGGGGCAAAGCGGTTCACAAACCGCCGCCTGCCGCATGGGGCAGCGGTCTGATCGATTTTTCCAAAATATTCATGTGAGAAATTACATGTGACGATTCACTTAAGTTTACTTTTTGAGCACATCCGTGAGATGAATTTTCTAAAAATAGCTTCATTTTCTTGGTTCTCCTTGTTCTTATATTTCTAAATAGATTTAATGAGTGGAAGTGCCTCTTCATTTCCTTTGTTCATGAAGTAATCTTCTATCCCTCATTCCTATATATTCCATTCTTGTATTCAAGGAAAAGGGCCTGAGAATTTTATGTATCTTGCATTGTTGTGTTGCCATAATCTTGCTTAGGAATCACATAGCCAAGCTCGGATCTCTTGTGCTATCTTTCTTCTACTTGCATTATGCCCAGATTGCTTCCAAGCTACCATTGCTCAAGCGCCATCCTGTTGTTTCTTTTCTTTGCATTCCCAATCCTTTCGACTCACATGAATACTCGGAGAAAGAAAGGAAAGAATGAGGGACAGACATCGCTTCTTCTTGAATTTTCCAAGGTTCTTACTCTTCCGGGTTGGAATTGTGTATTTGTTTTCTTTGCTTATCAAATTATCAATTACATATCAAATAAAGTAGAGAAACAATTCATTTCAATTAGCTAGATAATTGTAAGTAGATCAAATCAATAGGAGGTTTTATCTTCAATATTGCCAGGGAAGTTGTGGGGGAACAATAGCTCTGTTAGAGCCATGATTTGTTCTTCACTTCGAGGTAGGGTTAGAAAGTTTTATTTGAGTTAGAATAGATCTTAGATTTAAATTCACACATCTAAACAGATAGTTAGCTACATTCATCTAATTATTTGTTTTAAAACTAGTTTATTAGATTAGATGCATTGTCTAAAAATGTAGAAAAGAACAAAAACATTTATTTTCCATAGATTAGATTGTTTTACTACTTTGTTCTTATATATTGAGAAAACACCAAAAATATAGGTTATATTTCCTTTTATAGATAGTTTATTTACCAAAAATATCAATTCATCTTGCATGACCATTAATGGTCCGTAATGTGAGGAAAAAACCTACAATTCTTTATCCTCGGTCCCACAACCCAATAGGCCAAAGCTAATAAACGACATTAACACAAGTTTGCACTTAACAATCTTACACACACCTTCCACATATATAGATAAAGTGAGATAGTTAGAGAAATTGTACATAGCTACTAACAGGCCTATGAATTTTGGACTGCTCTTGGAAATAGGATTTGATTGCATGCATGATCATACAAGGGCCTCAACCTTAACAAGTCTTTGGTTGTACCTATAGGTCCCGTAACCCAATGGGCCTGATAGTCAATTAGATATTGACACTAGCTTATGCACACTAGTATTCATATCTTCACCACTTCCACTTGATATTATCACACAACTTTCATTATTGAATATAGCGGTGATAAGGCTAAGACTTTTGACAAGACCAAAAAATCAAACTTAGTTCCTGCATCTCCACTACACCTCTTGTCTCATTTTCCATGATCTTGTCTCGAAAACTCATATGATCTACTTACAGGTCACTTTCCACGTATTTTGCAACCAATTAATAGAATCTCAAGCTAAACTAGACATTGATTGGAGTTTTGAGTAGCTATCATATTAGACCATACCATCACACCCCTTCAAGTTAGGAGAGTATTCTCTTCCTTAGATTCATAGATTCCATTATTGTGTGTTGAAGACATAAGGTTGCCCAATTATCTTGGTCATTTCCATCACTTTAACTCCCATTTCAATTCCACATCGCTTGTCTTGGCATGACCTTGGGAGGTCAAAAAGGAAGGTCACGTGTTGATTTTCGTCATACAATGACCATTTATCCTAAAGCATATGTCACTTACCTAGGTATATAACATGATGGAGGATGGAAGATGGAATTATGATAATGTAAGTAGAAATAGGTCTACTTGATTAGTAAACCCTCGGTATTTGAGTATCGACCGAGGAACTAGAGTGCATCATAGGGTGAATGGTGTATCACGTAAGGTGTATGATGGAACCAAGCGACCATGTGATGAGTAAAAGTGTGTAAATATGCGGTGTCTAAAATGCAGTGTAAGGTGAGTACACAAACAAATAGTATGTGTAATGCTAGTAATATGTATGGCAAGGGAGGTACTAAATGCAAGATGTATGCGGTCTATGTGAGGTACATAGATGATGGTGTGAATGCACGTAAAGTGGAAATGTAGAATGTAAGCCAATAATATGTTCTTGTAGGATAAACGGGGTATGTGATGAGTATAAGAAATCACGATATGTATGAAAAACTAGGTCAACATGTAAATGTGATGACTACTAGTATGATACACACAATATGCAAGGTGTGTGCCTATAAATGCAAGGTATAAAGTGTAAATGTATATGTAATGAAGGATTGTGTAGAATTCAAAGTATGTGGACTAGTAATATGCATAAAATGAGTGTATTCAATGTGTATATGAACATGCAAAGCACTTAGAAAACAAGTGTGAAATATATAGAGGAAGACTAAATGTATAAGCTAGTATATATGTGGGTTGTATAATGTGTACTACCTATGTGCAGCATGTGAGGTTCATGTGTAATAAGCCCTCAACATTCAAGTGTGAACCATAACACAAGAGTGTGTTGTTGGGTAATATGCATGCTAAAGTGATGTTATATGCGTATACTGGGGGGTGTGTCAATACTATTCCCCCAAAGTGTATGGAAGAGAATGATTTATGAAATAAAGGTAAAGGAAAAGGTCATGCACTTGACATGAGTGGTGGTGAATGCATAGGCATGTGCCCCATGCATGACGAAACAAAATATATACGATATGAATGCATCCTATATGCATGCGATGGATGAATGTATGATGAGCATCATGATGTGAAAAAGTAAGTCGGTGGTGGAGATCGACATGATTATGAAATTGGAAATGATGGACACTAGTGTGGTATAATCCGAGGTGGTGCCCTATGTCGAGAGGTAATCGTGTGAGGAATAGGCCTATGTCGAGAAGGAGCACTAACCGAGAAATATGGTCATATAGAAGGTGTATGAGTGGGTGAAATAGGAGTGAACAGTACCTTAAGCAACATAATATGTGATGTATGAGATGCAATAGAAGAAGTACTAATGTTTGTGTGAGGAGACGGTGAAAATGGAGGAGTTGGAGGGACACTGTCTATAGAAACAACCTAATTGTTATGGATGAACTTAAGCCATAAGTGAGGCATAGAAATGATAGTGTGAGACTGACAAATCTACTTAAGACCAAGAAACATATCACACCCATTGGTTGTGCTTCCAACTAAGAAGCACACAAGCATTGT
The DNA here is from genome assembly GCA_018340775.1 of Taxus wallichiana var. yunnanensis. Taxonomy (NCBI): domain Eukaryota; kingdom Viridiplantae; phylum Streptophyta; class Pinopsida; order Cupressales; family Taxaceae; genus Taxus; species Taxus wallichiana. Next base: position 668,014,467 of record CM031243.1, read on the forward strand.
GAGGGGACCAAGCGCTGTAATGTTGACCATGACCACACCATATGGTCTATATATAGGGTATTCAATCTGTGATGGTGGGTAGGTGATAGCTTGGAGGAATGGAATATAACAAGCATTAATGGGCCAAGATGGATCTACTTTAGTATTATTAATAGTAACCAGACCAACAAATGCCTTTATATATAAGTTATTTTTGTGAAATGCACATGATAGTCACGATCTAAAAAGAAATGAGTAGAGGTGAAGCATTAGTATGTGTGACTAAGAAATCAAGAGCTCTCGATGATGAGGAGTAGGCACAACATGGTATACATTATTATATGAAGGTTTAGTTGTTTTCTTATCACCTTGCTAGTTGTTAGATAGTTTGATATTTCCTTTGTCGGTAATGGATGGCGAATTATTGGATTCTTGAAATTCAAGCTTGTTATTATCAATAATATCCTGAATAGTTTTTGGAGATTGAGACATCATTTGGTAGAAATTCCTATGCATTTATGATAATTGCATTGAAAACTATCACTATAGTTCCTTCCTTTAGGTCATGAAGGATTTAATTTGAGTGGTGGAGGTAGTGTGATAATGTTACTCTCAAGGAGTTCATTGCGGTATAAAATAAGGTTCCATCAAAAGTGGATGAATTTACATGGAGGTGGTTGCATTTGAGATTCCTTAGTAGAAGCCACCATATTGATAGTGAATTCAACATAATTTTGCTTCGGTATAGATGGTTTGAACAATGCATTTTTTTGATAAAGAACATGTCTAGGTTTCTTATAAGCTAATGTGTGACTTGTTTGATCCTGAGAAGTGGGAGAAGAATGTGGACATTTAGAATTGATGAGAGGAATGTGAGGAATGAAGGGGAGATTTCCACAATCATTGATAGCATAATGTGATGGAAGAAAAGGATACAATCCAAGAATTGAAGAAGATGGGATACCAAGAGGTGAGCCATAGATAGAAGATGAAGGCTACTTGGATGTGACCCTAGTATAGAGGAAGAAGGGATACTAGGAAGTGGCCCAAGAATAGAAGATGAGGAGCTACCCAGAGGTTTCCCATATATATAAGATAAGGATATAGTTAGACATGGCCCCAAAATAGAAGGTAATGGGCTACCCGAAGGAGACTGTAAGTAGATGATGAAGGACTACTTGAATGTGGCCCATATATAGAAGAAGGTGATGGGCTACTTGGCGATAACCCAAAGTGTGATTGTGATTGAGGAATTGTGATATGTAAAGAATAATTGGGTGATGAGGAGATGGGCCATGGCTTAATACTAGACCAGCGGTTCATCACAAAATGAAGAATGTGAGGAGGATCAAGTTACATGTTCTTAGGCTCTTCATATAGTTCTTGATAAACTAATTAATCTTTTCTCCACAATACGTGAATGAATTGAGGTCTAAAGAGAATCCTTTCTCATAATTAGTTATCAATATGGGTTGTTGATCGACCACATGGGTTTGATTGCAAGAAAAAGGTCTAGCTGGTGTGAAATACTTAGAAGATGTTTGATGATGATTCATAGGAAAAGATGACTCAAGAGAAAAAGTAGACTTAGGGCTAGATGTATCGTGAGTAGAAGAAGATGTGGATCGGAATTGGTAGGTATAGATTTCCTATAAGAATACATCGTGGAAGAAGATAGGAGGATTTTGTATCCAAAATTGCATAGATTGTGGTGCGGGAGTCTACTTAGATGATTGAATAGAAAGACTTTGAGTTACGAATCTTCAAAGGAAGAAGGTTTCGTTGAGGTGGTGATAAAGAGGTCCTGTGAAGAAGGGGGAATGCGATTGAAGAATCAAATTAGATGTTTTATAAAGAAGGTTGTGATAAGAAAGGAAGGACCATGACTTAGGAGTCAAATTAGATGAATCTAAATAGTAGTTTGGATCCAAATCATCGAGAATAGTGCGAGGAAATATTTTGATTAGAATCCTCGAGAATAAGAGAAAATGTTTAGATTAGAATCGGAAGAAGAGTGGGGGAACCCAAATAATAAATTGGATCAGAAGTGTCTAAACCATACCACTTACTATGAGATGAAGGTGGGGAACGGGTTACCCAAATGGGTTCTCTAGCGCGAAGAACCAAACATGGTTTATTCATGATAGGTGTCTTTTGATATGCACACCTAAATTTTTGTTCTTTATGGTCATACGTATAAGGAACCATATAATAGTCGAGTCATGGTTGGAATTCACTAAGTCCAAATGCCTAGACTTAGATAGTGTGATTGAAATCCTTCAGATAAAAGGAAGTTCCATGTTAATTTGGGTAGCATAACGACAACCAACTAGACATTTTGCAAACATATAGGGGATGCGTGTGATTTTCCAAAGGGAAGCTAAGGAAAACATACATCGTGTTGACATAGTATTGATAATCCAACAAGGTTTAGACAATAATTTTGGAGGTATAAATGTCAAACGATTGATCAAAATTTTAGCAACATAAAGGATACAAAGGAAATATTTCCAATGTTCAATTGATGCAAAAGTTTCTTGATAGGAGATGTTTTTGTTAAGGTTTGAAATATATGTTCGAGAATGACCATGAATTTAGGAAAAAACAATAATATGAAGAGGATCGAAATTCCCAAAGGATTATCCGAGAAACAAGTTTATAGGATGGATAAACACAAGGAACAATCACACAAGTTCAAAACACAAAGTCAAATTACAAGGAAATATTCTTTATGCAAAATGTCTCCATGTCAAAGGTAGGTTAGCGTAAAATGATCAACACAATGTCAACACTTAAGTCGGGTTTAAAAATAAACAAGACGTAAGTATTGACAAGAGGTTGAAATGATTTCCAATCAAGGTATAATTAAGGTGATTTTAATCCCAAGAAATACCTAAACTCCAAAAAGTGGGAGTTATGAATATGAACAATGTAACAATACCACAAAGATACGTTAACCAAACTTGATGGAAAAGTAAGGTATTAGTATCAAAATAATATTAGTATGATGCACACAAAGGTAACAACAACACCTTTCAAAATTGAGGTAATGTTTGAAAGAAAACCAAGGCTAGAGTATACCAAGGAATTATTATGATGTTTGTAGCATAACTTTACAATCTAAAAACATAGGTCAAATTTTCAAGAAACAAGATGTAAGTATCGAAATTGTTACGATACGATATAAGCAAGATAGCAGTTCAAAGGAGAATCAAGTGATGAAAAAATCCTAACTATGATGAGGATCATGACTAGGGTATCAAGATCAAAATGGCTACCAATGATATGAGAACGTGCCCACGGACTTTAGACATTTAACAACCCAATTTGCAAACATGGATGAGCGTAAACAAACATAAAATTGGTGACATAATCAATTGGCAATACACATGTGGTCACTCTTCTTTTGATCAACAAAGTGTCAAAACAAAGTAAAGGAAGTAGTACAAGTGAGGATGAAAAATGTTGGCCTCACTTTGGCAGAGATTTTCCTCCCCTTACTAGCGAGTGAAAAACAAAACAAAAGTAACACTTCACACATTTCTTAATGAATGATTTATAAGGATTTGATCAAGTTGGCCAAAGATTGAATGGCTTTCCTAGGTGGTTCGCTGAACTAGGTGTCACAAATTATCTAGATGTGAGCTTGATTTACCAAGAAAGTCACACTTGACTAGTCTTGGGTTATCTCGAATTTACTTTACCCCTTCAAGTATAGTGGGCAATAAATGTATCCATTGTGTACTCTCACTAGGGGTCGCGATACAAATAACTTTGACACTAAATTTATGTGTCTATTAGTTGAGTAGGTGTGCGAAGAAATTCCTATTTCATCCATAAGGTTCCCTCTTTTTGGACTACTCTGGGGTTCCTAGGACCATCCCCTTTGTTGTGGCTTAAGGCTTATGTCAAAGGGGTTATGTCCTAGTTTTAAGTGGATGGGGTGTACCCTTATCCGAACCTACAAATCAAGTGTTTTGAATGTGGTATGTTTTTTTATCTTTTAGACTTAATATGGTTTATTCGTTCGTCCTTTGACAACCTATAAAACACGTGTAGTTAGACAAGTTTTTTTGAACTCCTTTCTTTGACAAGCGTTTTAGGCCCTTCACTCAAATGTTAGTAGTTCTTCAAGAAAATCAAATTATTTAAAAAAGGATTAAGAGTTGCTTTTTATTCTCAATATCATCCAAGGATGCAAGAGAAGAGCATACACAACAAATAATCCAACTAAAAAGTAAAGAAAAACTTTGCAATTAATGAACCATACAAAAAGCTTGATAAATGTTCATTCCCTTAAACAAAAAATGAAAGATGAAGTTTCCAATTAACAAAATGTTATAAAATGAAGACTAAAGTTGTTTTTGATTCTCAAGATCACCCTAAGGTGCAAGAGAAGAGCATACATAAAATTTATCCCAACTAGATAGAAATAGAAAACTTCAAATCAAAGGACCATAAAAAAATGCTTTGTAAAAGGTTCATTCGTTTAAGCAAAATAAATAATCAAAATTTTAAATTAATTTAAATGTTAAAAAGATAGAGATCAAGTTGTTTTTGATTCTCAAGATCACCAAAATGTGCAAGAGAAGAGCATACACAAGCTTTGGTCTAAATCAAGTAAATCATGGAAATACAACATTCATCAAAACATTAGACATGTTAAAAAAAAGACTTGTTTTACAATAAAGGGAAAAATCTACAATTTCTGTAAGTGTAAATCAAAAATTTATGTTTTTATTGTATATCTCACTTCAATACCTTTCCAATGCAAAAAAAATGGATTCATTTTGAGTTTGGGAGAAAAATATATGGCCTTCGGAAGATGGGTTACGCATATGCTCTTATGCTCATGGGTATGCACTTAACATGTACCCAAAAATGTCAAAAAAATGTCCCTCAATCTGCAAAAAGGTCAAATTTTTCCAACCAAGATTCAATTTTGACAACAACCCATCACATTAATATATGAATAGAAGACTCAATGCTATCAAACATTAACATTCATGATCAAAAACTTAACATTTTCAAGAAATTGACAAAACTAACATGTAGAATGTTGAAAAATTAAGCTTTAAAAATGAAAACATTGAGAAATATTTACTTTTCCCATCAAGATCTAATTTTTGCAGCACTTTTCCTTTTTATATCTATAAAAAGACTCCACATGCAAACTCAACAAAGCAAGTTAAGAAAAACAATGTTAGTAACCAAAATTGAAACTTAACTACAAAAACTTGAAATTAAGTGCAAAGGACAACAGAGTAGGTCCCATCGGGTATGCCAAATGTGCTCATGTATTATTAACCAAGCTATAAATTGAAACTAATATCTACATAGCTTTAAAATAAAATGTTAATTAAAAAATGAACCATCAAGATAAGAGCTTAAAGAAAATGCTTCTTCAATGCATAAAGGAAATTACATACTAAGTTATTTTCTACTCTTTATGATTGCTAACTTAAACTATGAACCCGTGAAGAACATAAACAGTCAAATGTGGTTGGTGGTGATATCAAAATTGAGAATGGTATCTCACCAAGAATGGTTACAAGGCCATTTTGGATCTTCCCATATTACTCAAATTTTGAGTGAAATGATGCAAGATGGAGAAGTTATTTCCAACAATAGAGAATGACTCAAGATCAAAATTCTTATAGTTTTCACTATTCAAAGGATGGTGCAAGAAGAAAGGTAAGAAAGAGGGTTCTTTATATAGTTTGCCTAAAGAGGAAAGGCTAGCAAATTGATGAACATGGGATAAAGGTAAAACAAGAGTAGGAATGGATAAGGTTGCTTTATAAAAGGTAATCTTGATTTAGAAGAGTTTAATTTGTCATTAGTAAGTCGTGGGAGTTGGGGGATGTTTTAATTAATCAAAGGTCAATAATCAATAGGTAGAGGTAAGTTTATAGAAACTAATTAGAGGAAAATTAATACGATTTGTAGGATGTAAGAGAGGAATTTGATCGATAAATGGAGATTTATTGATTTAGAGTTACGAGCATAATTAATTAATAATAATTAATTAACCTAAGTATAAGCGGATATTAATTAACGAAAGGTCGTTAATCGGCATCCTTAATGATAGGAAGGCTAATTAATTAACGAAAGGTCATTAATTAACAAATATGAAGAGAAATGTTAGATAATTAGTAGAAAAATGCTAATTATTATGGAAATGAAAAGAACGAGGATAATTAGTGCAATTTTAGCATTAAAGTTTGCGTAAGTAGATTTTAGGTGTCTACAATTCTTGCATAACACAAGTTTAGACCATACAATAGTTGTATATTTCTTCCCCTTTACATTTTGCAGTTCCTAAATCAACATCGAAGCAATTACTGGTCTCTATTTTTCCTACTCCACTATTTTGCACTCCCAAATTCCTCCTATTATGACATATACATCCAAGTTTCTCTCCTCTCTTGTGCACTTGAGAAATCAATCATCATTTCAAGTGCGAATGCATTATTCTAATTTTGAATGATTAATTTTGAATTCATCGAGAATAGTGTATATGTTATAAACCCTTTCATCCTTTTTAGTGTGTTACAATCCCATAACGCATATAAAATCAATTAGGTTGAAAACAATGTGAATAGTAAAGAGTGTTCTTACCTTATTCTTCATTTGCAGTATACCATGTCACTTCGTTTGTGGAATGAAGATTGATGTTCCTATTAAGGAAGTATCTACCCCGACCACTTCACATCCTACCGAGTCTAATCCTCCCTAGCCACACCCGTAACTAGTAACAATAATGTATTTATTAATAATGTGGGTTTATCATTTGGATTTTTTGTAATAAAAAATAGAAAGTATACTATCATGATTATTTGATCTTAGCCAAGGAAGATTTAGTGCCTTTGACTTAATGTTGAAAGGAATTCATGTATTTGGCTTCACTTTTGTCTAATTGATTTGTTTGTTAATATCAACAAGTTAAATTTAATTAACTTTAGGAGGAAGTCTATTATATGTAGAAAATTTCCTTAAAAATGTAAAATGATGTTTATTTATATACTACAAATAAAATATATAAAATATTATTTTAGATTTAATCTATTATTCAAAATATTTATTTATGTATATTAATTGAGTTAACATATAAATCTATATAAAAATGACTTCCATATTTTAAATATGCAACACATAGAGAGCGATTATTTCAAAAATTGAAATTATTTTATGGCTAAAATTATGAAGAATATCTAAACCTATGTCAATTTTAACACATGGTGGGAGATTATTTTATAACCATGTGTTATATGATGGGGCAAACAAGGTTAGGCCTTGACTAGTGTCCCAATTAAAAAGGTTTCACCTTGGCCAAATATTGCAGATGATATTTGACCTCATGACTGATTTTTGTATTCTTATTGACCACACATCTATAAAATAAGATGGTGTTAAGAGATGCATGAGATAGGTGAAAAGAGTTTGCACCATACAAAAAAATGGGCATATGCTTTCCAATTTCCTCAGCCACTTTGTTGAGAAGATATTTCTATGTATTCATGACATATTCTAGTGAATTATCTCTCCCCATTCTATACATTCATGCGAATTTTGGCAACTTTTCAATTTTCAATGACTCTCTACACTTCTTGCATATTCGCTTAGAAACTTATATATTTGATATTCTTTGCCAAAGCTATGTATGTCCTGTTTTTGTAATTACGTAAATTGCACCATACTATATCAATTCTTTGGCAAACATGAAATGCATGTTTTAGGGTGTCTTGGATTTTTTTGTTAAACTTTTCAATGGGTGTATTTTCATTGTGTTGTGTGTTTTTTGTTGTAGTTGTATTTTTGTTTCAAGCAATAGACTTGAATTGACAAAGCGATGTTTTAATTTCCATTGGCATTACATAACTTTGTTGAGTGCATGGTTTTGTGACAACTTGTTGTGGTTGTTCTTTGGTGGTTGTTGCATTGCTGCATAGAGCAATAAATTTGATATAGTAGATGGATGTTTTACTTTTGTGTGTCATGGAAGAAAATTGACGAGTATTATCTTTAGTGATTTGTGCATTTTGAAGATTCGGGATAGTGGTTCAAAGTGGATGTGTGTTGTTTAATTTCAAAATATATTATATTAAAAGTTGCTTTTGGTTGTCCGCATGATTGCAATATGTGGTCAGAATACATTTTTCACTCGATGACCATGATTTAATTGTTACATTGAGTAATAGAGATATCCAGTCTAGGATAAATTCATTTCCCTCAATTTTCCCTCGCTCAAAAAGTGTTCCCAAGTTCACAATGTAATCTTGCCGATTTGAAATTTTTGTTATTTGTTGTATGAAGTTGTCTGTTAAGTGTTTTTGTAAGAGATGAAATGCTTGAGAATTTCTAGAAAGTATTGCATTGCAAAATGATTGAGTGACATAACGATGCAAACATTGTATGTCATATTCTCCATTTGTCAATAGGAAAATCAATTCGAACAATATTTCACCATAGTCACATAGATGTGAACCCAGTCTAAACAAGCCATACTTATTTAATTCGTTTAAAATGGTTGACCAATATAACTCGATATCGCTACAAGTGTGCGATAGTTGCACATGTGTCACAGAAATATTGTAATTGTTGTTTTTTTGCAATATAATGGTTCATAGTGGCTAGCTATTGGATTTGTGTCATGGAACAAGATGGGGTATGGAAGTTGAGGACTATTTACATTAAATCGAAGGTAATTAGTTTTTTTGTAAAATACCAAACACATATTTGTATATTTAACCACCTAGATAGCCAATTTATGCAAAAAGTGTCACCCCATGGTCTTGTTTCATTTGTCTCAAAAAATTGTAATGTAGATAGTTGCATTCTTCGTAAATATGTGTCTACGTCGTGTATTCCATGCATAATGTGCAATTGGAATGGATCTAATTCTAGTTGATATGATTTTAGTGCATCAGGTTCACCTTTATTTAAACATTTTAGGAAATGATTGATGATGTCGTTATGTAGTTCTGAAGATGTATATTTGAAATGTAGAAGCACTTGAAATGTGTTGAATAGACAATCCCCCACATGGTAAGTAAATGTTGGTTATCTTAATAAATGTTGTGCACTTAAAGCATCATCAATGGAAGCCTAGGGGTTGTCTTTGTGTTTCTTTGTAGTCCTCTACAATTATTTATTCCTCGCGTGTTTGATTGTCTCTTGTGGTATATTGGTTTATTGTTCTTTTATGTTTTTGCTAGTAGATTCCATTAATCACAATAAAGTAATAAACAAATAATTTTTTTGAATTCATATCTTTGTGTGAGATGTGAAATTATTTCATTTGCAATAAAGTACTTAGTTCGAACACCTCCAACATAGACAACATAATAACTAACAAATAAATATTAATATGCATACATTTATATATATGAATACAGAAAAATAGAGGTAAATAACAATAATAATTGAAATTTGAAAATACCACTTGTTAAATAGAAATAAAGACTTACAATATATTTTTTGTTTTATAAAAGAAAAAAATTGCATTTTTTTCCTTTATTTCAATTGTAACGAATAAGGGAGTGTCAAAAAAATTGCCCAAATGTCTTTCATGTTCAGTCCATCATAGCAGGATTAATGCGCGGCAAAACACGAGCACTATGGACGTGAGAAACTAAATTGTTCAAAATACAATTCAACGAAGAGGTTGTCAGATCTGATTAGATAGCTCCCGATGTCAACATAGTTTTGGATAAATCTAAAACTATCTTCAGAGCAAGCAGATAACTAAAGCTGAAATTCACTGGGGCAAACCTTACAGGCCTGACATTATATCTCTGAGATCCACAAATATGGCCTCACAAAATTGCTTCCCAACATGTATAGCTTCCTCTGTTTCAAGTGTTAAGCTAACTTTAACTAGATGATACAGTCGTGGGTGGTGGCATTTATACAACAGAGAGAACAGTATGGTATCAGAGAAGACTCTCTCGATTTCTCCCACATTTGCCAGTAATTTCTCATTACATATGCTGAGAACCACATCTTTGTGGGAAGCCTGAAATATTAGGTCTCCAAACAGCTCAATCAGTTTAAGATTGGGTTAGCAGATGGTGGTTGGGATGAGTCTCAAAACTATGAAGGCGCTATGACCTAAGATAATGCACCTCAAATCCTATATATCTTCTGGCAAATTCCCTACACAATAAATCATGTAAATGCCCTCAAAGTTCAGCTGAGAAGGTGGAATGGAATACTTAGAAATAACGTTAGATCAGATCGGGCATAAAATTACACAAAATTAAATAGCCAATATTATTTTCTAATAGCATGATACCAAATAAACAGAAGATATATGGTACACAGTAAAGATTAAAACATATGCATCTTCATATTATGAACTAGTTCAGATCAGGCTGAAAAACCACGCTGTGATATTTGCAATACCTTCGACAGAGCATTTGCTTAGATCTAAACAGGAAAAAAATTGAGAGGAAAATGTACCAACCAATGTGTATCTTAATTTCACCAAGTCTGAGATTTGCAAACGCAGAGCATAAGGAGGGCTCTCGGCAGCCTGGTGAGATGGAACACAGTAGGCCAAACAGCTGTCCGTACAGCTGCAACCACAGGAATTTCCCAAACAACGACCATTAAAGAGAGTTACCCATCTTTCATCTGATGATTTGTGAAAAGGATAACTTGATGAAAACCGGAGAAATGCAGGTAGAAAATCTTTCTATTGAAACCCCAAGTTGTATTACAGTCGCCAGATGACTCGATGGCAATGGGCATGAGTGTTCTAAAACTGATCCTTCTACTTATTAACGTTACAATACAGAGGAGGAATAATATGGTTTAATGGCATTGGCCTCCCCCCTCACTCCTTTGCCCAACACTGGATGACCATTGACTACCCTTCACTCATAATGCACCGGTCAACCACGGTCAACGCATTATGACCACCCATTGCATCATGACCCAATGGACGGTCATGATCGTTGACCGTGGTTGACCGGTATTATGAGTGAAGGGTAGTCTCTTCCCATTGAATGGGTCTACGACGTCCTTAACCCTCTCTCACATTTTTACTAAATTTCTCGGGAATATGTCACTCTAAAGCATGACCCGAAAGTTAAAACTACATACGAGTTAGGCCAAGCCTAGAACACCGAAAGTCAAACTAGGCTGAGCCTAGGAGAGCCAAAATAATTATTTTATTTTATATTATCGTTTATTTTAAGTATATTTAAATCTATTAATAAATAATTATTTTTTTAAATATCCTTTTAAGAGAATGTGTAAAATAGATGCTCATTAAATAATATTAATTTAATAAATAGTCTATGGTAAGAATGTTACTATAAACACCCATCGAACATGTTAAGTTGCTCTTCTTAAATAATTAAATAAAATTAGACAACATTTATCCACAACCAAAAGATTCTTATATTTTCATAATTTTTTGAGAAATGTTTTCCCAAAAAAAAGCCTAAATAATAGTTCCCATAGGGAGTTTGCATTCTAAGTACAAGATATAATTTTTTTATAAATATTTCAGAATTTTAATTTTTTTAAATAAATAAAAATTTGCCAAGTGAATGTAACATAAAAGTTGCTTGAGAGTGCAAAGGTACACATGCTTTAATAAGATTTAAACTCCAAAGAAACAAATTTTTTAGCAATCTAAAATTTGTTGAAAGCTCATTTAAACCATTCAACTAATGTTAACGAACTCAAAATGAGATTTGATAGAAAAAAGTTATATAAATAATTATAATTGAGCATTAGCAGCTCTTTCATTCTCATGCCACCATTTTTTTCTCATTTTTAAAGCTTTCCAAATACCTACTCTCTTCAATATATTTCTAGTTCTACTTATTTTTCCTATTTCGAATCTTACCTACTTATTAATTTGATCGGGCTTCCATAAAAATCAGCAGAATTACTTTAACAAGAAAATAGGTGGCCTGCGGTATTTATAATATCTAGTATGTGGACATTAGCATTGTAGGGTGAGGCCCCACCAACCCTTCGATTCAGAGATCCGGTCATAAAAAGTGTTTAAAAATATGTAAAAAAAAACAAAGATACCCCATCTTTTCCTTACAATATCAATATATAGGAATTAGAGCCGAGTAACCCTAATTCTCAATGGTGAGCTTTATAATACATATGCATTTGAAATCATTGTAAAACCTACTCAAGGGACGGTCCCCACACACACAATAGTTTCCTGAGCCAAAAGATAAATTTGACAATTACAATACAACAATAAAAGATGGTTTCGACATCAAGTTCCTCCTAGCATGCCCTAAACTTTGAAAAGATTTTTCCTAAAAACTTGAGCTGTGAAAAGCGTTGTTAAATTTGTTGGAGAGGTTCTCAAGTTACATCTTATGGCTGCATGATTCTACATTGGATCAAATCATCAATGATATTCCAATTGTAGATTGTGCATGTTCATATACACAAGATAACCTCAAGTTCCAAGGTTATCTTCATCTCACTTCATCCAACTTCGAGAGAGTCATGCACACATGAATTTTCTCCCTAAAGACCTACTTCAAACACGATATATGAAAAACACGGAGATTCTTTAAATATGGGGGTAGATCTAATTTATATTCCACATTCTCAATGTTTTGCATCAAACCATGTCGTTGATGGAAAATGTTTATTATGATATTTTTTGATATACTTCTTGTTTCATCGATCCGGACGAGCTTGTAACAAGCATCCCTTTAAATCCTACAATAAAGTTTCCCTATGACATAGAGTTGAATCAATACCTCTGCCTTTGGAGCCATTTGGAAGGTAGGATATGAGAAATGGTTCCCGTTGGCCATATATAATTCATAGGGTGTCATTTTATTTAAAGTGTGGTAAGAAGTTTTGGCCCTAATCAATTATTTTATTTTTGATGAAAAAGGATCCTATATTATATTAATGCAATACGATACAAAAATACCTTTTAACAAAAAAGTGGTGGTATGAAAGCATGCCCCAAAACTACATACAGAGCTAGGCAAATTCCCTGCACAATAAATCATGTAAATGCCCTCAAAGTTCAGCTGAGAAAGTGGAATGAAATACCTAGAAATAACGTTAGATCAGATCGGGCATAAAATTACACAAAATTAAATAGTCAATATTATTTTCTAATAGCATGATACCAAATAAACAGAAGATATATTGTACACAGTAAAGATTAAAACATATGCATCTTCATATTATGAACTAGTTCAGATCAGGCTGAAAAACCACGCTGTGATATTTGCAATACCTTCGACAGGGCATTTGCTTAAATCTAAACAAGAAAAAAATTGAGAGGAAAATGTACCAGCCAATGTGTAACTTGATTTCACCAAGTCTGAGATTTGCAAACGCAGAGCATAAGGAGGGCTCTCGGCAGCCTGGTGAGATGGAACACAGTAGGCCAAACAGCTGTCCGTATAGCTGCAACCACAAGAATTTCCCAAACAGCGACCATTAAAGAGAGTTACCCATCTTTCATCCGATGATTTGTGAAAAAGGTAACTTGATGAAAACCAGAGAAATGCAGGTAGAAAATCTTTCTATTGAAACCCCAAGATGTAATACAGTCGCCAGATGACTCGATGGCAATGGGCATGAGTGTTCTAAAACTCATCCTTCTACTTATTAACGTTACAATAGAGAGGAGGAATAATATGGTTTAATGGCATTGGCCTCCCACCCGACTCCTTTGCCCAACAGTGGATGACCATTGACTACCCTTCACTCATAATGCACCCGGTCAACCACGGTCAACACACCATGGTCAACGCACTAGGTCATGGTGCGTTGACCGTGGTTGACCAGGTGCATTATGAGTGAAGGGTAGTCTCTTCCCATTGGATGGGTCTGCACGCGTCCTTAACCCTCTCTCACTATGTCACTTTTAAGCCATAATCAATTATTTTATTTTTGATGAAAAGGATCTTATATTATATTAATGCAATACGATACAAGAAACTGTTATCCAAAATTCACCCCCCAAGGTAATTTTGATAACATGCATCAGATTATTCAATCCCGAGAAAGTATATTGATTCAAGGCAAAAAATCGTGTTTCTGGGGTCCCCTCGGGTTCTTTCTAACTCTCATGTCCAAGAAGAAAACCCAACAAGTTTTAAAATATGAAAAATTGCAAAAGCCAAGCTTGGTGCCGAAATACAGAGAAAATCGGCTAAGTCCTAGTCCAGGCGGTCCTTGGGATAGTTGGGACGCGGCAAGGAACACGAATCGGCCGAAAAGCTGTGGCCAAGCGGTCTGAGCTGCAGCGGCATTTGGGACATCAAGCCTAAGCTTGTTTGTGCGCGCGGGACGGGCGGATCGCCGGGATTTGGCGCAAAGTCGGCTTTTTATTTCGGTGGTTCGAAGATATTTGTCTAAGTAAGCTGGGACAGTTGGGACAAAAGTACGCGGAGGAGGCGAAGGCGGCGGTCAGTAAGCAAGAGACTTTCATCCGGGACATTTGGGCGAAAGTACACGTGGGGCCGATGGAAGCCGAAAGAGGCCGAGAGCGAATGGAATCTCACCACGTGTCTTCAAACAAACAAGAACAAGGAAGCCCGAATCAAGGAGTTTGGAGATATTTGTCCCGAGGCGGTTTGGGACAATGGATGCCAAAGGTACGCGAGGGCGTGAAAAGTTGAAAGAAGCGCCAACGAATCAAATCTCGCCACGTATCTTCACCTCATCGGCCCGGTGGGAAAATTTTGGAAAATTTTCTAAAGGCAAAAAAAAAAGGGAAATGGTCAGGAAGGGCCCGCATCCAATGAAATTGTGCCACGTGGCACTTGAGTGGCGGAGCGCGGGGGAGAAATGGGAATTTTCCCAAAGTGAAAAATGCCAAATTTTCGAAGGGAAAGTGCGCCCCTCAAGCCCGAGCCAATAAAATAGTGCCACGTGTCCAAGTGGTAAGAAATTAAGGAAGGGCCCGAAAAGAAATTTTCAAAGGATGAGCCCGTGGATGAATCAGATCCCGACACGTGTCATCTAAGTGGTAGAGCGCGGAAAAAATTAAAATATTTTCCCGCCGATCCGTTTTGGCCTGTTTTTTGGCCTAATCCTCAGATCGCCATAACTTTCGATCCAGAGCTCGGATTTTCTGGCGTTCTTTATATCAATGGAAAATCTGGTGAAATTCTCTACATGATTCGGGGTCAATCTTATATTTTGGTTCAGTTTGAGAGATAAAATTAAGAAACGCCTGCAGTGCGTGATAATGGCAGAAATGGCGTTTCAACAACCAGCTTAAAAGCAAAATATAGTTCGCCGTTTTTGCTAGGGTTCTCACCCACCGCCATAATGAGATGAATTAAATGTAACCTAGAAGTGGTTGGGGTAGATCTGGATTTCCTCTCTCTTCCCTCTCTCATTCTTCCTATAAATTGTAAGGAGGGGCTTCTTTCTAAGGGTCGAACATTCTTGTTTTGCCCCTCCCTTCTTCTCTTTGGCAAGTGAATTTGTGGAGTTGAACCTCCCATTTAAAACTGTAATGCAACTTTGCCTCTTGGCATTTTGTAGTGTATTGTATCGATCTTTGGAGCAAGTAATGCATGTTTGTGGATGATTCTCAACCCTCTTTGTGTTCATTTGCATCCTCCTGATCTTTCACTACAAATTTTGTTATCTGTGCATGATCTTGCATCACATTTGAATGGTTTGTGTTTATTGGCAAGATAGGTGTTCTTCATTCCTCGGTGCATCACCTCTGTTAGCTTAGGTTTATTTTTATGCATCTTCTTACCCTGTCTCCTTGGAAAGTTAGATTAGGTTTTGAGTAAACCCTCTGCATTTTCGTGTGCATCTGAACAGAGGAATAGGAACCAGCCTTCTCTGGAGATTCCTTTCTCATTTTGCAAGTCCCACACTTGGAGAAAGGATTCCATGTTATGCAATCACACTAGATGCTAGTATGATCAAACTAGAAATCTGATCAACATCCGGGGAGTCTTTGTGATTTTGCATCAATGTTTTGGCATGCCGGTGGGACCTTAGAAGTCTTTACTTTCATTGCAACAAGATCGATGTGCACTTGTTGTAAGTTCCAACTTTGAAGGGGCTTTAAAATCACACATCGGCGACTCAAAAAGAGGCATAATCGCTTTGGTTTGACGGTCAAGCTGGAAAATTTATGAGAAGAATACGAGACCGAGGTCAAGAACTAGGGAGGAAGGATTGTTTGTTTATCTACACCTATCTCCAGGAGAGAAAAAGGGAAGAAGAGCTCAAAGATCACCATCTCCACCTAATGAACTCTCTCTACACCTCCACTGGTAGACCTTTCGTCAATCAACA
Source organism: Taxus wallichiana var. yunnanensis (assembly GCA_018340775.1). Classification (NCBI taxonomy): domain Eukaryota; kingdom Viridiplantae; phylum Streptophyta; class Pinopsida; order Cupressales; family Taxaceae; genus Taxus; species Taxus wallichiana. The sequence goes on from CM031243.1 coordinate 668,030,733, forward strand.
AGGGTTCTCGGGCCAATCGAGAATGGCGCAACCACCAAATCCCTTTGTCAATTTCACAGCGTAGCCCACTTGCCCTCAATGCACAAAATCAGTTCCAATTGCGGCGTTGAAGAACATTCCATTTTCTTTGGAGAAAATCATACCACTCTGGTGATCATGTCAAAGACATTGCTAACGTCTGTGTAATCCATGAGATAAATGAAATGGATGTGGGTTTGTCAAATTGCTTTGGCATCTTCGTTCAAAGGAAGGCATTCTGATGGTTTAGGAGCCTTGGGTGGTTCTATCACAAATTGGAATCGAGTTATGCATAGTTCTCCATGAGCGAGTTTGGGGAAAAGGAGACAATTTGTCTCTACTAGAACAATTGACAACTATCAAAAGAGCTCCCAACGAGCAGCTGACTGACTTCAACTTCAGATTTCAAAGGTCTTGGGAGAGGATTCCAGTGGCAGTAAGGCCAGCAGCAGAAGGTGCTTTTCTATACTATCTTAAGGCTTTGAATTCTGATATTTCTATGTTAATTCAATCTATGGGAGGCATGACCTTACTGCTGCTTATAGCATTGCCATTAGAGCCGAAAGCTGTCTTATTGGTGGTAAAACTGGCTCCTAGGCCTCCCATGCCCTTGTATCCAAACTTAGAAAATCAAGCACTAGTCAAACACCCACTTTGGCTCCTATTCCCATTCCTAGAAATCAAAGTTCAAATGAGACTTCTACTTCATCCTCTAGTGCTTCAAATGAACTCAAGAGGTCATGAAACAATTGCAAAATTTGGGAAATGAGCTGGTTACTATCAAAAGACAAACAAGCTCAAAGTGCTAGGCCGTATATCGACCTCAAGCGCAATGCAGGCTAGGCCCCATACCAACAAAATAGGCCACCAGCTCGGGCTGCAAATCAAAATCAAAGCCAAGTAAGGCCTCCGCCAATAGACCATTCCATCCCTATACCCCCGATGTTGCATCTTCTTCTAAAGCATTAGTGCCGAGTCCAAAACAACATGGCTCAAGAGTATGATTGGTGTTTCCCATGCGATGAACCTCTGACCAATCTATGTGCTTTAATGGTGCTTTGAACCAAGCCTTGATGGTGAAAACTCTTTGGCGTAGAGAGTGAAGTGAGTCGAAACAAATCAGCAACAAGGGACATCTCAGCAAAACACACGGCTCCAAATGATACCGCACTTGTGAATTGGCAAGTGAGGATTTTGTGGCATGAATCAAACAACTCCTCGAGTGTAGCGGCTAACACAAGATCAAAGAAGAGGAATATAGGTGAAGGGAAGTCATTGGCTCAGTGATCTCTGACCTTCCATCACTCCACTGGTGTTGGTAAGCAAAATACGAGTCCCAACACGCAAGGACAGCCCAAACCACCTTCCAAACCAACTCAAATGCCATTTTGCTGCCCATGCACAAGAAAGGAATGCATGAGACTAAAGGACAACAAAGAGATCTTTCATCCCCATTTAGCATCATTGATCGAATGAAGAAGACAAACGTGAATATATCGATGTGGGAATCTTTATCCATCCCGGGACAAAGAGATCTTCTACAAGCTGCCATGAAGAATTGGTCAACTTGAACCAGCGAGGCCCATATGCGAGAAGGTCCTCACAAATCTTTGCTCGGCTGAAGGGAATCATGGAGGACAACAAGGTAAAGTTTTGAAACCTCCTCCATTCTATGTTTCATTAATCATGGGGATAAATTAGTACACAATTGCATGATTGATTACAGGGGCAAGTAGTTGTCATGCCCAAGCAAATAGCTGATCAGTTGGGTCTCAATATGAAGTCATATCAAAGGGGGTAGTGCGATTGGATGGGACAGCGGTAGAAACCAGTGGGAGTAATTAAAGGTTTGAATCTTACCTTGCATACGTGCCCCAACGTTACCATTTTACAAGATGTGTCGGTGATAGATTTGCCACCACTCTTTGCCCTATGCTTGTCGAGGATTTCATGACCAAAATTGGAGGCTACTTGTCTGCTGATTGGTCACACATGTTGTTCAGAACAAGATATGGTACTAAGGTCACAATCAGATCGAACCAATTGCAAACTTTCATATTGAGCCTCATACTCAAGCCAAATCAATGCCAATTGTTGAGCGTTTGATCAAGAAGATTATCAAGCACGAGATGAAGGTGACACCAAAGTTGGAAGCATCCAGATTTGACTCTTGATGAATGGGCAAGCAAGGTACATGCTTTTGATCCCTACCAAGAAGTAGAAGAATCTGAGCTAGGAGTCTATTGCATACATGAAGAAAACCAGCCTATTCCTAGCATCACCAAACCAAACCATAAGGATGACAATGAGGTATGGAAATTATTTTTCGATGGATCAAGGAGTAAGCAAGGTGCAGGAGGAGGAGCTATGCTTGTTTCACCTCAAGGCATCAAATATTATTTAGCTTTCCGTTTCCAGTTTCCTGTTCAAACAACACAGCTGAATATGAGGCCTTGATTCACGGACTTCATTGGGCTAGGAAAAAGGGCATAAAGAGCTTACAGGTGTTTGGAGATAGCGAGCTAATCGTCAATCAAGTCAAGGGACAACATGCTACAAAGAATGACCTTTGAAGAACTACTGAGAACGAGGGTATGGGACCTCGTTGAGGATTTTGAAGCTTTGATATCATGTCCATACCCGGGAAGGAAAATGAAAGCGCGGATAGGCTGCGTGCGGTTGGAGCAACGTTTGATGTGGTTGACAACATCAAAAGGAAAAAACGCAACCACATATCCATGTGATTGTGAGGCCAGCGTGATTCAGAGATAATAACATAAGTGGCAAGTGTTTGAGAATGATCAACGAATCGTCAATTTCTTCTGAAGAGGCTGAATTCTCGGCTAGGAATCGAGATAGATTAGAGCAGTAGTATGGGGATCAAGTAGTGCGATTGCGGAAAAACAAGCTCCCAAGGGTTTAGTAACATTGGAGTCTATCTTGACCCTAACGACCGATTCCGTAAGGAAAAGGCTAACATACTGGTCAAGAGAGAAGATTTGAGCCAGTTACGTTTGGGAAGGCAAAACACTTCAAATTGGTAAAGTGGCCCTTTGAGCAGGAGAAATCAGATTTCATACAACTTTGCGGGAATTTCAGATGTCTTCACTTGGAGCTATGAAGACTTGAAAGGTTTGATCGAAGTTGGCACAACATACCATAGAATTGGATCAGATCTAAGCCCATCGGGTGAAGAGAGAGACAGTCACCCTCACATTGAGCCTCACAATGAAGAAAGAGCTAAATAAGCTAATAGAGGCAAGCATTATATTTCGATCAAGCACTCAATTTGGGTTGCAAACTTGGTTCGGTCGAAAAGAAGAGCGGAGAAATCAGATTGTGTGTGGACTTTGAGACCTCAACAGGCGTCTCTTAAAGACCATTACCCACTTCCTTGATGGAACAAATATTGCAAGTAGTATCCGGTTCGGAGAGATTCTCTCTCTCTAGATGGCTACTCGGGGTATAATCGAGGTAATGGTGAAGGAAGATGACCGATTCAAGATGGCTTTCACCACCAAATGGGGCACATATGCCTACAAGAAGATGCCATTTGGCCTATCAAATCTTTGGAGCCACTTTCAAAGGGCAATGGATATGGCATTCAAGGGTTGATCAATAAAATAGTTACGATATATCTTGATGACATCACTTTGTATTCTCCAAAAATGCGGTGGATCACCTCTTTCATCGAGGAGGTATTTGAGAGGTGTAGAAGATTTGGGGTATCATTGAATCCCAAAAAATGCATATTCTGGCTCATGAGGGAAAACTTCTAGGCCATATTGTTTGAAAAGGAGGATTGATGATTGACCCGAGAAAGAGTTGAAGCAATTCGGCGTTGCCATTGCGAGTCACAAGAAGGCTCTTGAAGCTTCTTGGGAAGGATCAATTTTGTCCTGAGGTTTGTTCCAAACTTTGCGGCTCTCGTAAAGCCAATAACGTTGATGTTAAAAAAGAGCATGGCATTTAAGTGGACATCTGAAGGCAAGGCAAGTTTTGAGGCAATAAAAGAGGCTATATCTCAAGCTCCCACTCTCGTCGATCAAGACTTCTCAAGGGTTTCATCTTTATACGCCTTTGGTGGTGGAGACACAATTTCTGCAATCTGGCACAACAAAACAAAGAAGGATTAGAACAACCAGTTGCTTTCTTCAGTCAAGGCTTGGAGGAATACGAAACTAGGTACTCTTTCATTGAAAAGCATGTACTTGCAGTGATCAGGAGTTTAAAGAAATTCAAGCACCTAGTCTCAAACAACAAGATCCAATTATTGGTCTCTCATGCGGGAGTCAAGGACTTCCTTCTAAACAAGGATCTGAATGAGAAACGTGCAGGATGGATAACCCGTGTCATGGAATATGACATCGAGATTAAGGTCACCAAACTAGTACGTGGGAAGGGACTATGTGAACAACTAGCCTTGAGTCAACAAGTTGAAGCAGGTAATGGAAAAGAGGTTGTCTTGGTACTACAGGATGGTCAAGAATAGGAAAATGATGATGTGCCCACTCCTGTTGGACTCAGAATATGATACACTTCCTACAGACAGGCCTATGCCCTCCAGAAATGAGCAAAGCAAAGAGGAGATACTTTAGATTACAAGCCATTCCATATGTGCTTGTTGATGGTGTTTTGTTTAAGAAAGACATCAATGGAGTTCTATTGAGGTGCATTGGGACAGGTCAAATTGAGAGGGTGTTACGAGATTTTCACGATGGAGATTTTGGAGGACATTTCCCCACAGTAATAACTCTCAAGATAATGAAGGCAGGGTATTATTGGCCCACAGTGTTCAGTGACTGTTATACATGGATAAGAAAGTGCAAGAAATGTGCACTCTTCACGGGAAAAGAAAGACTAGCAGTGCTTCCATTGCACCCAATTTTGGTTGACCAACCATTTATGCAATGGGGATTGGACTTCGTCGGGGTCATCAACCCAAACTCAAGCCAAGGCCACAAGTGGATTCTCATGGTGACGGACTATTTCACCAAGTGGACCGAAGCAGTAGCGCTCAAAGAGGCAAGTGAGTCTAACATACTAGACTTTTATGAAGGAATAGTGACCAGGTTCGGTGTGCGGCCACTATCATATCAGATAATGCATTAGCATTCATAGGTTCAAGATTACGAGAATGGGCTGTCAAGAATGGAATCTATTTGAGCACCTCTTCAAATTATTACCCACGGGGTAATGGACGAGGCGAGTCCACGAACAAGAATTTCTTAAGGATCATCGAGAAGAACTCTGGATGAAAACCAAAGGACATGGCATACCAAGCTAAAATCAGCATTATGGGGGCTGATAGGATAACACCAAAGAGGTCTACTGGTAGTTCTCCCTACAAATTGGTCTATGGGAAAGAGCGTGTACTATATCATTAAATTTCAGCATTGGAGCTCATGAAGCGTTGGGTTATGCGAGTTCAAACCGATGGAGGCAGTGCGCGAGTTGATGGAATTGGAAGAAATAAGAGAACATGTAGTTCGATGATTGAAAAGGATCAGACCTTAGTAAAAAGATGGTTTGACGGGAGAAGGAAAGAGCAAGGACCTTCCGGGAGGGGACCTAGTTACGAAATGGGATGCGAGATCGGGTGAAACACGGAAGGCATTCCAAGTTTGATGCCATTTGGAGTGGCCCCTACATGGTCACGAGATGTAAAAGTGGTAATGCCTTCGATTTATCGCATTGGATGGAGAAGAACTCCGATTCGAGTTAACGGAATCTATCTTAAACATTCTTTACTAAAAAGGAAAAGGTTTACCCTTGTAAATATTAGCCTAGATTTTGATTCCTCTAAGTGCGTATGCACATTGTCTTGTTGTAGTTAGGTTTCTTTTTCCCTAAGTGCTTTGGCACTTAGGTTTTGTCGCTCTCAGGTTGAATTTCTCTGAGTTGAGTGCTCTCGAAGAATGAGTTGCGGTATCAGGATCGGGATCAGAGATCAAGTTGGTTTCAGGTTATTACTCCATGCCCAATGGATTGTTAAAAGGCCACTGATCTTCTACCTAGCTGGCGGGTGACCCATTGAGTCGCCAAATTGTTATCCAAAATTCCCCCAAGGTAATTTTGATAACATGCATCAGATTATTCAATCGAGAAAGTATATTGATTCGAGGCAAAAAATCATGTTTAGGGTCCCCTCGGGTTCTTTCTAACTCTCTGTCGAAGAAAACCCAACGCCAAGTTTTAAAATGTGAAAAATTTGCAAAAGCCAAGCTTGGTGCCAAAATACGAGAGAAAATGGCTAAGTCTAGTCCTAGTAGGTGGGGTCCTTGGGACGGTTGGGACGTCGGGCACGAAAATGCCGAAAAGCGGCCAGTCTTGATCTGCATAGTATTTGGAATTGGGACATCGGGGCGAAAAGCGCGAAAAGCGGGACGAAAAAATGGATCGGCCTAAGGTTTGGCGATTTGGACAGTCGGTCCATTTCGGGTGGTTCAGGAGATATTTGTCCCAGCAGCCGGGGCGGTTGGGACAAAAGTCGCGGAGGCGTGAATCGGCCGGTGATTCGGGTGAAGAAAGAGACTTTCATCCCAGGACATTTGGGCCAAAAGTGCATGCGTGGATGCGGAAGGCGAAAAGAGCGAGCGAATGGAATCTCGCCACGTGTCTTCACATGCAAGCAAGAACAAGGAAGCCGATCGGGTGGTTTGGAGATATTTGTCCCAGATATTTGGGACAGCGCGGGCCAAAGGTACGCGAGGACGCGTGGGGCGAGAAAAGCGAAAAGAGCGCAAGCGAATCAAATCTTGCCACGTGTCTTCACCCTCATCGGCCGGAAGGAAAATTTTAAAAAATTTTCAAAGGCAAAAACAAAAGGAAAATGGTTGGAAGGGGCCCACCTCAATGAAATCATGCCACGTGGCACTTGAGTGGCGGAGCGTGGGGAGAAATGGGAAAATTTTCCCAAAGTGAAAAATACCAAATTTTGAAGGTAAAAGTGCCCCTGAGGCCAGAGCCAATAAAATAGTGCCACGTGTCCAAGTGGCAAAAATTAAGGAAGGGCCCGAAAGAAATTTTCAAAGGATGAACCCACGGATGAATCAAATCGACACGTGTCATCCAGTGGCGAGAGCATGGAAAAATTCAAATATTTTCCAGCCCGATCCGTTTTGGCTTTGTTTTTGCCTAAATCTTCGAGATCGCCATAACTTTCGATCGAGCTCGGATTTTCACGTTCTTTATATCAATGGAAAATGGTGAAATTATCTACATGATTACGGGGTCAATCTTGCATTTTGGTTCAGTTTGAGAGAGAAAATTAAGAAATTCCTGCGGCGCGTGATAATGGCAGAAATGCGTTTTAACAACTAGCTTTAATGCAAAATACAGTTCGCCGCTTTTGCTAGGGTTCTCACCCACCGCCATAATGAGATGAATTAAATGCAACCTAGAAGTGGTTGGGGTAGATCTGGATTTCCTCTCTCTTCCCTCTCTCATTCTTCCTATAAATTGTAAGGAGGGGCTTCTTTCTAAAGGTCGAACATTCTTGTTTTGCCCCTCCCTTCTTCTCTTTGGCAGGTGAATTTGTGGAGTTCAAACCTCCCATTTAAAACTGTAATGCAACTTTGCCTCTTGGAATTTTGTAGTGTATTGTATCGATCTTTGGAGCAAGTAATGCATGTCTGTGGATGATTCTCAACCCTCTCTGTGTTCATTTGCATCCTCCTGATCTTTCACTGTAAATTTTGTTATCTGTGCATGATCTTGCATCACATTTGAATGGTTTGTGTTTATTGGCAAGATAGGTGTTCTTCATTCCTCGGTGCATCACCTCTATTAGCTTAGGTTTATTTTTATGCATCTTCTTACCCTGTCTCCTTGGCAAGTTAGATTAGGTTTTGAGTAAACCCTCTGCATTTTTCGTGTGCATCTGAACAGAGGAATAGGAACCAACCTTCTCTGGAGATTCCTTTCTCATTTTGCAAGTCCCACACTTGGAGAAAGGATTCCATGTTGTGCAATCTGCTGGATGCTAGTATGATCAAACTAGAAATCGATCAACATCCGAAGTCTTTGTGATTTGCATCATGTGAGATACATTTTAACAAAAAAAAAAGTTGGTGGTTTGAAAGCATGCCCGAAACTAGGGGTCAAATTTGATGGCCGATTAGATGTTTTTTAGTTAATTTATTTGTAAAATACTTGTAAATATTTTAAATAAACATCACATGTAACTTGCATGTTTTAAGTTTCACCATCATTTTTTATATATAAAATATACTTGTATATATATATATATATATATATATATATATATATATATATATATATATATATATATATATATATATATATATATATATTTTATTAATAGTATAAAAATAACACTATTTTCCATATTTGAAAGGCAGTATTTAGAAATTACCATCACCTAAAAATTGTTTGAGCAGGTATAGATGGCGTCAAATTTAACCCCTGCGCAAAACTACATACACAGAGCTAGGCCGAGCCTAGAACACCAAAAGTCAAACTATTTGAGTCTAGGAGAGCCAAAGTAATTATTTTATTTTATATTATCGTTTATTTTAAATATATTTAAATCTTTTAATATATAATTATTTTTAAAATGTCCTTTTAAGAGAATGTGTAAAATAGGTGCTCATTAACTAATATTAATTTAATAAATAGTCTATGGTAAGGATGTTACTATAAACACCCATCGAACATGTTAAGTTGCTCTTCTTAAATAATTAAATAAAATTAGAGACAACATTTATCCACAATGAAAAGATTCTTATTTTTCATAAATTTTGAGAAATGTTTTCCCAAAAAAAAAAGCCAAAATAATAGTTCCCATAGGAGTTTGCATTCTAAGTACAAGATATAATTTTATAATTTTTTTCCGAATTTTAACTTTTTTAAAAATAAATAAAAATTTGCTAAGTGAATGTAACATAAAAGCTGCTTGAGAGTGCAAATGCACATGCTTTAATAAGATTTAAACTCAAAGAAACAAATTTTTTAGCTATCTAAAATTTGTTGAAATCTCGTTTAAACCATTCAACTAATGTTAATGAACTCAAAATGAGATTTGATAGAAAAAAGTTATATAAATAATTATAATTGAGCATTAGCAACACTTTCGTTCTCATGCCACCATTTTTTTTTCATTTTTAAAGCTTTCCAAATACCTACTCTCTTGATATATTTCTAGTTCTACTTATTTTCCTATTTTGAATCTTACCTACTTATTAATGATCGGGCCTAAACTTTGAAAAAAAAATCCTAGCAAAACTTGAGATCCGGTCATAAAAAGTGTTTGAAAAGCGTTGTTAAATTTGTTGGAGAGGTTCTCAAGTTACATCTTATGGCTGCATGATTCTACATTGGATCAAATCATCAATGATATTCCAATAATTTCTAAGCCAAAAGATAAATTTGGCAATTACAATACAACAATAAAAGATGGTTTCGACATCAAGTTCCTCCCTTTAGCATGCCTAAATTGAAAAGATTGTGCATGTTGAAAATATACACAAGATAACCTCATTCCAGTTGTAGATTGTGCCACAAGATAACCTCAAGTTCCAAGGTTATCTTCATCTCACTTCATCCAACTTGAGAGAGTCATGCACACATGAGTTTTCTCCCTAAAGACCTACTTCAAACACGATATATGAAAAACACGGAGACTCATTAAATATGGGGGTAGATCTAATTTATACGCCACATTCTCAATGTTTTACATCACTTTATACATTCCACTTAATCTTGGTGCTAACATATGACTACCTTTGAGATTTTAGGAAATTTGTTTGTATCAATGGAGTTGTTACAAAAACCATGTCATTGATGGAAAATGTTTATTATGAATTTTTTTGATATACTTTTTGTTTCATCTGATTTTGAGCTTGTAACAAACATCCCTTTAAATCCTACTGATAAAGTTTCCCTATGACATAGAGTTGAATCATACCACCTCCCTTGGAGCCATTTGGAAGGTAGGATATGGGAAATGGTTCTAGTTGGCCATATATAATTCATAGGGTGTCATTTTATTTAAAGTTTGGTAAGAAGTTTTGGCCCTAATCAATTATTTTATTTTTGATGAAAATGATCTTATATTATATTAATGCAATACGATACAAAATACCTTTTAACAAAAAAAAAGTGGGTGGTATGAAAGCATGCCCCAAAACTACATAGAGCTATTTAAGTAGAGCCTAGAACACTTTGAAATTCAAACTATCGAGCCTAAACACCGTGAAAAGTCAAACTAGGCCAAGCCTAGGAGAGCCAAAGTAATTATTTTATTTTATATTGTTGTTTATTATAAATATATTTAAATCTATTAATAAATGTTTGATTTTTAAAATATTTTAAAATGACCATTTAAGAGAATGTGTAAAATAGGTTCTCATTAAATAATATTAATTTAATAAATAGTCTATGGTAAGGATGTTACTATAAACATCCATCGAACATGTTACTGATTGCTCTTCTTAAATAATTAAATAAAATTAGAGACAACATTTATCCACAACCAAAAGATTCTTATTTTTCAAAAAAATTGAGAAATGTTTTCCCAAAAAAGCCTAAATAATAGTTCCCAAAGGAATTTGCATTCAAGTACAAGAATACAATTTTTTTAAAATATTTCAGAATTTTAACTTTTAAAAATAAATAAAAATTTGCCAAGTGAATGTAACATAAAAGTTGCTTGAGAGTGCAAAGGTACACATGCTTTAATCAGATTTAAAATCCAAAGAAACAATATTTTTAGCAATCTAGAATTTGTTGAAAGCTCATTTAAACCATTCAACTAATGTTAATGAACTCAAAATGAGATTTGATAGAAAAAAAAGTTATATAAATAATTATAATTGAACATGAGAAGCCCTTTGTTCTCATGCCACCATTTTTTCTCATTTTTTAAGCTTTCAAAATACCCACTCTCTTGATATATTTCTTGTTCTACTTATTTTTCCTATTTTGAATCTTACCTACTTATTAATTTGATCGGGCTTCCATAAAAATTAGTAGAATTACTTTAACAAGAAAATAGCTGTGGTATTTATAATATCTAGTATGTGGACATTAGCATTGTAGGGTGAGGCCCCACCAATCCTTCCGATTCAAATATCCAGGTCATAAAAAGTGTTTAAAAATATATATAAAAAAACAAAAGATACCCCATCTCTTCCTTACAATATCAATATATAGGAATTAGAGCCTAGTAACCCTAATTCTCAATGGTGAGCTTCTGATACATATGCATTTGAAATCATTGTAAAACCTACTCAAGGGATGGTCCCCACACATAATAGTTTCACTGAGCCAAAAGATAAATTTGACAATTACAATACAACAATAAAAGATGGTTTCGATATCAAGTTCTAGCATGCCCTAAACTTTGAAAGATTTTTCCTAAAAAATTGAGTATGAAAAGCATTGTTAAATTTGTTGGAGAGGTTCTCAAGTTACATCTTATGGCTGCATGATTCTACATTGGATCAAATCATCAATGATATTCCAATTGTAGATTGTGCATGTTCATAAACACAAGATAACCTCAAGTTCCAAGGTTATCTTCATCTCACTTCATCGACTTCGAGAGAGTCATGCACGCATGAATTTTCTCCTAAAGACCTACTTGAAACATGATATATGAAAAACAAGGAGCTTGAAATATAGGGGTAGATCTAATTTATACGCCACATTCTCAATGTTTTACATCACTTTATACATTCAACTTAATCTTGGTGCTAACATATGTTGCCTTTGAGATTTTAGGAAATTTGTTTGTATCGATGGGTTATTTACAAAACCATGTCATTGATGGAAAATGTTTATTATGAATTTTTTGATATACTTTTGTTTCATTTGATTTTGAGCTTGTAACAAGCATCCCTTTAAATCCTACAATAAAGTTTCCCTATGACATAGAGTTGAATCAATACCCTGCCCCTTGGAGCCATCTGGAAGGTAGGATATGGGAAATGGTTCTAGTTGGCCATATATAATTCATAGGGTGTCATTTTATTTAAAGTGTGGTAAGAAGTTTTGGCCCTAATCAATTATTTTATTTTTGATGAAAAAGGATCTTATATTATATTAATGCAATAGGATACAAAATACCTTTTAACAAAAAAGTGGGTGGTATGAAAGCATGCCCCAAAACTACATACAGAGCTAGGCCGAGCCTAGAACACCGAAACTCAAACTAGGCCAAGCCAAAAACACCAGTCAAACTAGGCCAAGCCTAGGAGATCCAAAGTAATTATTTTATTTTATATTGTTGTTTATTATAAATATATTTAAATCTATTAATAAATGTTTGATTTTTTAAAATATTTTTAAAATGTCTGTTTAAGAGAATGTGTAAAATAGGTGCTCATTAAATAATATTAATTTAATAAATAGTCTATGGTAAGGATGTTACTATAAACACCCATCGAACATGTTAGAGTTGCTCTTCTTAAATAATTAAATAAAATTAGAGACAACATTTATCCATAACCAAAAGATTCTTATTTTTTCAAATTTTTTTGAGAAATGTTTTCCCAAAAAAGCCTAAATAATAGTTCCCAAAGGGAGTTTGCATTCTAAGTACAAGATACAATTTTTTTAAAATATTTTAGAATTTTAACTTTTTTAAAAATAAATAAAAATTTGCTAAGTGAATGTAACACAAAGCTGCTTGAGAGTGCAAAGGTACACATGCTTTAATCAAATTTAAACTCCAAAGAAACAAATTTTTAGCAATCTCAAATTTGTTGAAAGCTCATTTAAACGATTCAACTAATGTTAACGAACTCAAAATGAGATTTGATAGAAAAAAAAGTTATATAAATTCTTGTCTACAAACCAAATTTAACTACAGAAAAAAGGCGGTGCTTGCATGATTTTATTAATATGAAATCAAGAATTACAAAACAAATGAGAGAGCTGTAATATTTATAGATATTAGAAAACTTCTATCTCATCCACAATATATGGAAAGAAATCACCTAATCTGAGAAAATATGCATAAATAATATATTACCCCTAATCGCTCCTATTGCCCCTCATGGAAATCACCCGGGAACAAAATATGCAAGATAGAACATGATCCCACAAACATTGGGATGAGAACACTATCACTTAGTTAACTAACAACTAATGATAACTAATACCTATTGACATAAGTTTAAAGTATTTAAATTAAATACTTTAACTTATTACATTTATTCAAATGTCAACTAATGATGAATTAAGCTAAGTTTTATTCCTAACATTCCCCCCCTTAATTTAGCATGGTCTCAAGTGAACAAGAAATAAATTCTCTAAAACCCTAAAATTTACCTCGAGCAAGTGACTTTGTGAAGACATTTGTACGTTGTATATCTATTGGAAAAAATTGAAGCTGGATGTTGTTGTTCTAAACATGTTCGTGAATGAAATATATTTGCACCTCAATGTGTTTGGTGCGCTCATGAAAAAATAGATTCTAAACAAGTTTTAATACTCTTTCGTTATCAATATGTAGTATAGTTGGTCTTTCTATGGTATTCCCAATCCTTCAAGTATACATTTGAGTCATATCACTTCACAAACAACTTCACATGCTGCATGATATTCGATTCTGTGGAGGATCTTGAACCACAAGTCCACTTCTTACTTCCCCATGATATCAGTCCAGATCGAAAAGAATACAAATCCCAAAGTGGATTTCCTATAATCTATGTTTCTGCATGATCTAAATCTAAATATCCTATCAATAAGAAGTTATCATTGTATTCTAGGCCATAGTACATAGTTCCTCGATGTACCTCGGTATTTGTTTTGCTAATTTCAGTGAGAAACCCTTGGTTCTTTCATGAACCATGGAAGATAGTGACTGCATAGCTGATATCCGGCCTAGTGTAGGTCAAGTAGATGAGACTCTCGATCAGTTCGCCGATAGAGACTTGCATTTACTTGTGGTGATGGAGTGCATTCGAGACAGGTTGAATTCTTGTCTCCATAGGTGTGGAAAATTTCTTAAAATCCATCATATTGAATTTCTTGAGCGTTGTCTTGGCATATTTAAATTGTGACACAAAGATAATATTTTCTCTTTGCCAAACTTCAAGTCCAAGACAATAATGTAGAATCCTGAGATCAGTCATGTCAAATGATCATGTTAGATATTTCTTTGTTGACTCAATCATCCTCTTTGATCCTCCGGTGATGACTAGATCATCGACATATAATACAATGATCACTATCTCCCCCATATTTTTGAGATAGAGATTAGGATCATATGGACTCCTGTTGAATCCATGTTGAATGAGATTCTCGTTAATGTTTATGTACCATGCCTTTGGGAGATTGCTTTAGACCATATAGTGATATTATGAGTTTACATACCTTTTCCTCTTTACTTGGTATGAAAAAACCATCTGGTTGAGTTATGTAAACTTCTTCCTGTAAATCACCATTAAGAAAGGCACTTTTCACATCCATTTGGTGGTGTATTTTCCACCAAATTGTGTGCTAGAGAAAATATTAACATGAAATTTTTATCTTAGTTGTGGGAGAAAAAGTATCCTCATAATCAAAATTCTTTTTGAGCATATCCCTTAGCAAATAGTCTAGCCTTATGTTTATCAATTTTTCGTTTTCTTTGTACTTCATTTTGAAGATCCATCTCGCATCCAATTAGAGTTTTCCTGGGGAAGATTTGTAAGTTTCCATGTATTATTCTTCATTAGTGACTTATATTCTACATCCATAGCATCTTTCCAAGGTTTAGGCGTGGGGATTCGAAGCTGTGGATGGCTCTGAGTTTCAACAAATTTACCCATTAAGGACAAATTGACCTCATTTCGAGCCATACTACGAGTCCTCATTCCATTGGTAGATGTGTCGGGGGCACTATCCAATTTTGCATCTCTAATCATACATGTATTCCATTTAGGCATATTTTTTGTCGTTCCTATGGGAGGTTGAATTTCACCATCTTCCCCATCACCATTGTCATCATCAAAGTGATTACCATCCTTTTTTTCACTGTAGGAATGCTTTTTTCATCACGTGAGTGTATGGAAGGAACATCTACTTCTTTCTTCTCAAATAACTCAACATCTCGACTAGTGTATACCCTCCTTGTTTTTGGATCCATAAGTCTATAGCCAAATGCTTCATCATTGTATCCAAAGAAGATAAGTTTTTCTAATTTCATATCAAGCTTAGTTCTTTGTTTCTTAGGAATGTGCATACTCACTTTACATCCAAAAACTCTAAGGTGTGAAATAGATGGCTTATGATCTGACCATGGTTCCTGAGGTGTTATTCCATCAAGAGAGCTATAGTGGGAACTCTATTTAGTAAATAGATTGTCATTTTAGCTTCTTGCCCAAAATGTTAATGATAAACCTGCATCATCAATCATACATCGCACCATATCCATGATAATATGATTTCCCCTTTCAACAACTCCATTTTGTTATGGTGTGTGAGGAGGATAGAAATATGAATCGTAGAATTTTGAGTCTAGTTTCTAAGCTACTAAATTTTATTGAAAATGGATAAGTTTAAGTGGGTCAAACAACTAAAATACCAATAGATGCTCTTGTTTTTGTTAAAAAACATAATAGAGTGACTTTTGTGCCCCCACCATTTTTGAGCACCATTTAGTATTTTTGAAAACCCTTTGGTAGAAAGATAGCTAGGAGCATCTAGTTTGGGCTCCATTTTTTTAAAGATTTTTTTAGAATATTTTTTTATTTATGATTTTTCTAGTAAAAATTTTATGTTTTGAAAAATAATGGAGCTCGACCGTGCCCCCTAACTACCTCAAAAAATATCAAAAATTATTTTTTTTTTTTAATATGTATAGAATTATGCCTAGTTTGGGCTAGTATAATTTTTTTTAAAATTTGATCACCCAAAAAAAAAGATACACCATGAAAGATAGACATATTTACACTTCAAAAAATAGCTATAAAAAGGCATAGTTAGAAAATAAATAATATGGAAACCTTATATTAGTCAGAAAATTTGAAAAATTATATTTTTAGAAAGAAGAAACTCTGCTCTACGTCGTGGTATAATTTTTTAAAATGGATCGATTGTTTTATTTTGATTTATCATAGAGGAAGTGGCATTTTTACATTTTCTTGCAAAAACACGTTGTTTGTTGTGTTTGTACAAGTCCATGCCTCAGGCTTGGGGATCCAAACCGGATCCCAAGCCTTGAGGCATGGCTTGGAAAAAAAAAGAGAAAATACAAAATGCGTATGCGTTATAAATGCGTACATGCATTTTTCTTTTTTTTATATATTGTGGCCCCCAACGTCCCTTTCATCTCTTTCATGGGAATTCTGCAAACATTATTTTTTTTTGTCTGCGTAATTTTCTCTACATTCTTGCACACGATTTTTAGTAGTTCATTTTGTCCCCTACCCCACTAGTTGATTTTTTCTAATCATGGGTGATAAACTTCGAGCTAAGGACAAGAGGAAAGTCAAGAACAAGACATCGAGAGCAATTGGAAGAGAAGAGAATAAAGAAATTGAAGAGAATGCAAAAACTTCGAGTAGGGAAAGGTACATCCGCTATATCAAATGTAGCTAATGTATTAGAAAATGGGGATGAAATACATAATGAAAATGTAGAGAATAATGATTTTGCAATGAATAATGATATTGAATTGAATGATAATGTTGGTATGGATGAAGAAATTGATATGAATCCAATTGTTGAACCCTTACCTGAGAATCCAAATGTTAACCCTGAAATTTGTATGAAAACACTTGAATGAAGAAAGTAACCTTGTAAATGAATCTTCACCTCTAAGAACACCTCCTTCCATTTTGTGAAAGAAAACCAATTCACTTAATTGAAATTGATGAAAACATTATAAAACCAATGCCTAACAAAATATATGAAAGAAATGTGAGAAGAAAAGCTAGTGGAATTTGGGATAATTACTTTGAGAATTTAAATGACACACAAAGATGTCAATTATTTGTTTCATTGATGAAATTAATTAAGATGAGACCTATAATGAAGACCTGGGGTTAAGAACATCTAATGTTGTTGATCAAAATGCGTCAATTGTTGAAAACATACATAAAGCATACCAAACTGTAGGTGGAAAAAGACACCAAAAGATAGTAATGCTACATGGCGTGCACTTACTAATTGTATAGTAAGTGATAAAATAGTTAATAAATGCTTGATTAGAAAAAAAAATAGTGCTTTGAAGCTAAATAGAAAAACACTAATGAAAGCAATAGAGAGACGTAAACGTCTTGAGTTAGTCAATAACACTGACTATTGGGCTTTCTCTAGCAGACTTCCATGAAAAGACAAGAATACATGATATTCTAAAAGAATTAATTGTAAAATTTTGGAATGAGAACACAAGGGTGTCACCGAATAGAAGAGATACAGTAAAAAGAAGAATAGGTTCTCGTAATCGTGAATCGTGTGCAAAACATTTCTTAGATATGACTCAAACAGAATTGTTCTCTAAGTTTAAGAATGAAAATCCACAAATTAACATTAGCCAAAGATTCTTTGAAATGAGCAAACCCTTTTATGTGAAAATCAATCACTCACGTACCACTTGTTGTTAGGCATCATGTTGAATTTTCAATGCATTATGATGTTTTTTGTCAAATACGTCGTGTTTTGCATACTGACATCATGTTGCAGGAGTGTGGAATAAATGTCCCACAAAAATCTTCAAGGGAATTTATTCGACAATATTTTGTGAAAAATCAACAAGACAATTTTTTTATAACAAAGCATGTTTGGATGGAACGTGTAATGTATGTGGTGGCTTGCCAAATCTGAAAAGTTGTATCCATGAGGAGAGTACATATTCAATAGGAAAAGAATTGGTTGATTTCACCAAATATAAATCGGTGGCATATCAATTAAAAGATGGAAAAGAATCTAAGAGGTGTGAGCTTGTTAGAAAACAATTACTTGTATCAAGAATATATGGTCAAATTTAGAGAGGAAATTTTTTTATGAGTATGCAAGGCACACACATAGAGCTCGATGGTTGGATGAACAATTCAAGTTAAGAAAGGACACATTCCCACTTGGTACTATTGTTTTAGTAGTTGAATTCATAGAGAATTACACATTGCAGACCACAAATGGAGGTTCAGTCTCAATATTATAACTCAGTGCAAGTTTCTATTTTGTGCATATAACATTCATGCACTCTCCTGAAAGCTAAGAAAGATCAAAAATATTAAGAGAGTATCATTTCTACATCGTGTGATGATGGACACATTCTACATAATATGTACAAGGGTGTTTCCAGGTGTTTTATGTGAACTTGAATGAGAGGAACATTAGTTTCGATCAACATTACATTTGGTCAAACAACTGCACATCACAATTCAAGAATGCATGATGTTTTATTGGCTAAGAAAGATGCACTGAAAAAGAAACAAATGTACAACATATCTGGAGTTTTTTACTGAGGGTAGGGCATGGAAAAGGAGAGCATGATGGTAGGAGCATGTGTGAAAAGAGCACTTGCAAGAGAAGAGTTAAAGTTCAAGGATGGTGCTAAATTTACAGATGCAAAAACATTGTTGATTGGTGTGTTAAGAATATGGGCCATGAATCTCAAGAGAGATCAACGGTTTCGTAGATATTTTTGGTTGATAGAGGAACAACATCTGGAAAACTTTGAAGATTGTATGACAGTTGTAGGATCAAGTGATATGCACTCATTCCGTAGTTCAGATGCAAATGCTTGGACTATTTATACTAGGTGCATGACATGTTTTTGTATATCATGCATTGATTTTGCATGGAATGAATGTGAGTCACACAAAGTGGGTGGATGAATGGACTTGTAGACCTCTAATTCCACTCGACACACATCAAGTTCCATGAGCATTACAACTTGTAGGGTCTTCAGATCAAATGACAACATCACATGACTTTGACCAAGTCTCTGATTTAGTGCAACAAGGTACATACATATATGTACATGCCATGTTTTAGATTTATAAATTATTAAATGGTCAACTCTTAATGTATTTTAAATTGACTGAACAAGTTTTACTTTGTGATACATAGGGCACATTTTTGTAGTTATTGCGATGGAATTTAATGAAGAGGGAACAAACTACTTCTTATCTTGTTGTGTAGAGGGGAAAAAAATTGACTTCCATAGTCATTGATGGTGAAGACCTTGAGTATCCCACTGGATCAGTGGTAGTCACTGGAACTTGGCTTCGATGATATCCTATCAAAAAATCAAACATTTGGTTGTTTGAAGACTATGAAGTACATCAGAAGATACTTCACTATTCACATTTGGTCCTTGCAACAAATATTAAATTGATCAAATATCGAGGTCGGCCATCAAACAAAAATATGTGGAAGGTTCGTGAATCAGATCATGAAGCAATTCTTGCTACTGTCAAGAATAGAGTTGATCCTTGTGGTTCATTGGATTGAATTTGCAAAGGTATGTTCTTCATGAATTTAATTTGAATATTTACTTAAATGATTTTGTTTAAATTTTGTATGATTTAAAATTCTATTTAATTGCTTACTAACATGTTTATGTAGGTTAGTGGTGCCAAAAAAAGCTTCCACCTTCACGTGGTTGGCACTATCAATAGAGAATTTATTATTCTGAAGCCAAGTGAAGCTAAGAGAAATTAAATATTAGAAAGGAACAACAAACAAAATTCTCATTTCACCACCTATATTGTAAAAATATCTTATTAAAATTCTCATTTCACCACCTATATTGTATGAACCACCTATATTATTCATGTGATTGGCAATGGACAACCTTACACTTGACTCGACTCTGAATGGAGATGGAGATGGAAAGGACGTGAGAGATTGAATGGAGGGAGAAAAACGAGAGGTTTAGAGGATGACATGGAGGTATCGGAGACGATCTCTAGGTGCCACGAAGTCGAGAAATCACCGTCGAAGATATGGCGTGTTTGGGCCTCGGGGCTCTTAAGGGACTATGCCTGATGAGGTAGCCGAAAGCACGGGAGTGTAGGGAACCAAAAAAAAGCCTCCACTAGCGTTCACACTAGCCCCCCCGACATGTGTTGGCATAGTTGGTTGGTCCCATGAGCTTCCGTTTGCAAACTATAACGTCTAGTGACCCCTACACTGACTCGAGACTGCACTATTTCACGTGCGTTTGCAAAAACAATAGACAAAGAGAGAACAGAATGGAGATGGAGAAAAAATGAGAGGATTTCATAGAGGGCCCCAACATGGAGGTCTCAGATCTAATGAGATGTCTCTAGGTGCCATGGAGTCTGAGAAATCACCCGTCGAAGATATGGCGTGTTTGGGCCTCAGGGCTCTTAAGGGACTATGCCCGGATGAGGTAGCCCGAAAGCACGGGGAGTGTAGGGAACCAAAAAAAAATCCTCCACTAGCATTCACCTAGGCCACCCCGAATGACATGTGTGTTGGCATAGTTGGTTTGGTCCCAAGCTTCGTTTGCAAACTATACGTCTGGTCTAGCATCTACCTTACACCTGACTCAGACTATTTGCACTATTTTCATGTGTTTGCAAACAATAGGACAATGAGAGAACCAAATGGAGATGGAGAAAATTGTGAGAGGATTTCATAGAGGGCCCTAACATGGAGGTTGGATCGATGAGATGTCTCTAGGTGCCATGGAGTCTGAGAAATCACCCGTCGAAGATATGGTGTGTTTGGGCCTTAGGGCTCTTAAGGGACTATGCCTGGATGAGGTAGCCTAAAAGCACAGGGAGTGTAGGGAACCAAAAAAAATCCTCCACTAGCATTCACTAGCCACCCCGATGTGTTGGCGTAGTTGGTTTGGTCCCATGAGCTTCCGTTTGCAAACTACAAATCTGGCAGCCCTACACTGACTCAGACTACACTATTTCATGTGTTTGCAAACAATAGGACAATGAGAGAACCAAATGGAGATGGAGAAAACCACGAGAGAGGATTTTGTAGAGGGCCTTAACATGGAGGTCTTTGGATCTAATGAGATGTCTCTAGGTGCCATGGAGTCGAGAAATCACCCGTCGAAGATATGGCGTGTTTTGGGCCTCGGGGCTCTTAAGGGACTACGCCCGGACGAGGTAGCCTGAAAGCACAAGGGAGCATAGGGAACCAAAAAAATCCTCCACTAGCATTCACCTAGCCACCCGACATGTTGGCATAGTTGGTTTGGTCCCATGAGCTTATGTTTGCAAACTACATCATCAGTCTGACATTGCCTACATTGACTCGGACTGCACTATTTCACCGTTTGCAAACAATAGACAACAGAGAGAACCAGATGGAGATGGAAAAATGTGAGAGGATTTTTCATAGAGGGATTCAAACATGGAGGTTTCGGATCTGATGAGACATCTCTAGGTGTACACATGGAGTCGAAGAAATCACCCGTCAAAGATATGGTGTGTTTGGGCCTCGGGCTCTTAAGGGACTATGCTCCCGAGAGAGGTAGCCTCGAAAGCATGGGAGCGTAGGGAACCAAAAAAATCCTCCACTAGCATTCACTAGGCCACCCCAATGTGTTGGCATAGTTGGTTTTGTCCCATGAGCATTACATTTGCAAACTACTCATCTCTAGCTCTAGACCTTCCTTTGACTATACTTTGCACTATTTCACGTTTTGAATTTTACAAACAATAAAACAATGAGAGAACCAGATGGAGATGGATAAAAACATGAGAGGATTTTAGTAGTCCCTTCAACATGGAGGTCTTGATTGGATCTATGATGAGATGTCTCTAGGTGCCGGAGATTTTGAAGAAATCACCGTCGAAGAAGATATGGCGTGTTTTGGCCTCGGGCTCTTAAGGACTACTCCCGAGGAGGTAGCTTTAGAAAGCACGGGAGTGTGGGAACCAAAACAAAGCCTCCACTCATAGCACCACTGGCCAGCCATTGACATGTTCGAGTAGTTGGTTTGGTCCCATGAGCTTAACAACAAACTCTATGTTCACTTCTGATAGAGATCGACTACACTCATCTGAGACACTATTTTCAGATTGCTTTACAAACAATATGACGAGAAAGAATCGGATAGAGATGGAGAAAAAACAAGATTTTTTATTATAGGGATTCAACATGGAGGTCTTGGATCTAATGAGATGTCTCTAGGTTCCACTGGAGTTCGAGGAATCACCCATTGAAGATATTGCAGTTGTTTGGGCCTCTGAGGCTCTTAAGGGACTACTTTACGAGATGAGGTAGCCCCAAAAGCACGGGGAGCATAGGGAAAAAATGAAGACTCCACTACATTCACTAGGCCACCTGAAGTGAATGTTGCTAGTGAGTTTTTTTTGAGCTTCCATTTGTTCCCTAAACTTCGTGCTTTCTGGCTACCTCGTCTGACGCAGGTAGTCCCTTAAGAGCCACGAGGAAAAACACGCCATATATCTTGACGGGTGATTTCTCGAGACTCCGTGGCACCTAGAGATGTCTCATCAGATTGAGACCTCCATGTGGGGCCCTATATGAAATTCTCTCATGGTTTTATCCATCTCCATTTGGTTCTCTCGTTGTCCTATTGTTTGCAAAACAAATGCAAATAATAGTGCAAGTTGTAGTCTGAGTCGATGTAGAGGCTGCAAACATTGTATTTGCAAACATAAGCTCGTGGGACCAAAACTATGCAAACACATGTGGGTGGCTTGGTGAATGCTAGTGGAGGCTTTTT
Organism: Taxus wallichiana var. yunnanensis; assembly: GCA_018340775.1. Lineage (NCBI taxonomy): Eukaryota > Viridiplantae > Streptophyta > Pinopsida > Cupressales > Taxaceae > Taxus > Taxus wallichiana. The sequence goes on from CM031243.1 coordinate 668,053,393, forward strand.
TTGGTTTCCCTACACTCCCCGTGCTTTGGGCTACCTCGTCGGGCGTAGTCCCTTAAGAGCCCGAGGCCCAAAACATGCCATATATTTGATGGTGATTTCTCGGACTCCGTGGCACCTAGAGATGTCTCATTAGATCCAAGACCTCCATGTTGGGGCCCTCTATGAAAAATCCTCTCATGGTTTTCTCCATCTCCATTTGGTTCTCTTGTTGTCTATTGTTTGCAAAATGCATGAAATAGTGCAGTGTCGAGTTAGTGTAGAGGCTGTGCAGAAGTTGTATTTTGCAAATGGAAGCTCGTGGGACAAAACCAACTATGCCAAAACATGTGGGGTGGCCAGTGAATGCTAGTGGAGGATTTTTTTTGGTTCCTATACTCCCTGTGCTTTTGGCTACCTCGTCTGGGCGTAGTCCCTTAAGAGCCCTGAGGCCAAAACATGCCATATCTTCGACGGGTGATTTCTCGGACTCCGTGGCACCTAGAGATGTCTCATCAGATCGAGACCTCCACATGTTGGGCCCTCTATGAAAAATCCTCTCATGGTTTTCTCCATCTCCATTTGGTTCTCTCGTTGTCCTATTGTTTGCAAATGCGTAAAAATAGTGTAGTAGAGTGAGTCAAGTGTAGGGCTGCAGAGAATGTTGTAGTTTGCAAACGAAGCTCGTGGGACCAAACCAACTATGCCAAACACATCTGGGGTGGCCTAGTGAATACTAGTGGAGGATTTTTTTTGGTTCCCTATGCTCCCCGTGCTTTTGAGGCTACCTCTCGTCGGGCGTAGTCCCTTAAGAGCCCTGAGGCCCAAACATGCCATATCTTGACGGGTGATTTCTCGGACTCCGTGGCACCTAGAGATGTCTCATTAGATCGAGACCTCCATGTTGGGGCCCTCTATGAAATCCTCTCATGGTTTTATCCATCTCCATTCGGTTCTCTCGTTGTCCTATTGTTTTGCAAAATGCGTGAAATAGTGTGTAGTCTGAGTCGTGTGTAAGGTTGCTTCCAGATGTTGTAATTTGCAAACGGAAGCTCGTGGGACCAAACCAACTACGCCAACACATCGGGGTGGCTAGGTGAATGCTAGTGGAGGCTTTTTTTGGTTCCCTATGCTCCCCGTGCTTTTGGGCTACCTCGTTCGGGCGTAGTCTCTTAAGAGCCCCGAGGCCAAACAAACACATTATATCTTGACATGGGTGATTTCTCGGACTCCATGGCACCTAGAGACATCTCGTTAGATCCAAGACCTCCATGTTGAAGCCCTCTCTAAAAATCCTCTCATGGTTTTCTCCATCTCCATTTGGTTCTCTTGCTGTCCTATTATTTTTTGCAAACACATGAAATAGTAGTCGAGTCGAGTGTAGGGCTTCTAGACGACGTTTGTAGTTTGCAAACGGAAGCTCGTGGGACCGAACCAACTATGCCAACATGTGGGGTGGCTAGGTGAATGCTAGTGGAGGCTTTGTTTTGGTTCCCTATGCTACCCATGCTTTTGGGCTACCTCATCAGGCGTAGTCCCTTAAGAGCCCTGAATGACTAGATTGGCTTAAGAATGAATTTGATAGGGGTATGTCTAAGAACACATGGGAGTTATCAATCACCTAGTAAATATTTCTTGTTTAGTTCTGGATGGGATTAGTGGCCTATGGCTTAGTGACCTTCCATTCATTGATAATTTATGCTATGATAAACCCATGGATGCTTTCAAAAGCACCTTAAAAAGGATAGGGGTAGTCATCAAGCCTAGTGAAGGGTGTGATGTGATTTCCAAATAACTTGAAATGCCTATAGATTTAAAGGTAATAACATGAATTGGATAGGATTAGACAATCAAGAATCATTGAGTGTCTGAATCAGAATGTCATTGCATCTGGAGACATTCTCAAGCATTGGAGTAATGTATATGGAGAGACATTCTCAAAATATCAACAGATGAAAGGCATCAAATTGTGATGACTCTCGGGTGTTTTAACGAGGAGAAGACTAAGAAGCATAGAAGAATGTAGTAAGTGCATGATAAGATAGAACTAGTACAAAGAGACCATGAGCAAGAAGAAGCGCAAGTAAGGTAAATACACATATACACATTGATAAATTGAATGAATAATTACTCAGATTAGGTAACTCTTTATATACATACATTATATAAATATTGATTTCCAAAGTTTGATGCATATTATACATTGAAAATGCTAGTACATGTACATCACCAATAAATGAAAAAATAATCCATAATGTCTTAAATATTGTCAAGTGCACATCATATTAGTTTCATGCAAAAATAATCTCAGAAATGTAAGGTCTCATACAAAATTATCAAGTTCCAAATAGTATTTTAATGTGCATAATAAATACAAAAATGCCCAAATAGGTCATATACCATCAAGTTCAAATGCCATATAGGCGTACATACAATGCCATGCACATAGGCATACAAAAACAATGTCATGTAAGACATATATATTTCCTACTCATCAAAATCTATCCCTCTCTTGGCCTTGCTCGAAGAAGGCCCTCCCTTAGATGAAGATGGAGATCCATGAGATGACTTTGGATCATCCGAGCCCATGCTTGAGTCCTCTTCCACTGAATACTCACTGTAGATGAGCCTGTAAATGCAAACAATGTTTTTTTGTCAAAACTTAATTTATATATGTTTTCAACATGTATTTAAGACCATGCTAGAATGAAAGTATTTACATAAATACACAAACTTACCGCAAGTTGTCGATCATGCCGAATTTGCATCTCATGCTCAGATGAGTCATCGGGAGCTCTGCAGTATGAACGGGGGTACGAAGATGATGAGATGGAGGAGTCCGTGCCCTCGAAGTCAAAATGGAGGGGGTTGAAGTTCCCTACATACACATAAGATCAGAAAATCTAACATCAAGAATTAGTGAAAATAGAACTAAGTACATGTATGTACATAATGACAATATTTTAACTAATTTTATCAATATAGAACTATTGTTTTTACCCCGCCATGCCTGTGAATCAAATGAACAGGGCTGCTACCTATCGCAAGTAACTCCTGCATATACACAATGAAGGACATTATTAACATAATTTAATAATTCTACAATGAAAGACATTACTAACATGTAATTTAACATAATATGAATTACACGAGAAATTTAACAAAATTTACGTGTTGTTTGAATACCTCAGTGAGAGTTTTGCGAGATGAAATCGCAGTGGCAACACCTTTATCTACTTGTCATAGAGATGGTGGGGTGTCTAGTGAAGTCAACATCTTTATCAAACATGTATATCACGTGAGTTAGATGGACATACAAGAACATACATATATTTGACTTCAAAACTATTTGACTTCAAAATATATATAATATATATATATATATATATATATATATATATATATATATATACACATATATATATACACACACACATGTATGTGAAAATTTTACATAATTAACATTCTAAATTACCTCTGTGAATGTATGTGTATGCATGGTGCTTGCCTGTGGTCGGGATGAAGATGCACCTCCCGCGCACTGTAATATCAATGCATATACATGTACAAATACAATTATTTCAAAAATTTAACATATATAAGTAAATCAAGTACTCCAAACTTTTTGTAACACACATAACAAAACATAACAAATTTACCTGTGAAGGTGATGCCGATGAATGTAATCCAAATGTCTCACTCAAAAGGACATCTGACATAGTGACATTATCATGTGCACCCCTAGCACAAGTGCACCAAAATCAGTACGCATGAAAGTATCATCCTCCTCGGGCCCCAAACATATGCTACCACATGACGAGAAAAGATGTGGCCTCATGCTAGTACTCCCTGAGGGAATACTCTGTGTACCTCCATGAGCATCTGGCTCAGAAATCTCCCTCGTATGTCGAACAAGGGTCGCAGATAGCCCCTGAAGCGCGTGGAGTGTATCAATCTCTACTGTCTCCTTCACTACTTGAGGGACAATCTCAGGGTGAGGGGGCTTCTATGTGGGGAATCTACCCTGTTGAATAGGTGCACGTTGTGCACCTAGTCGATCATGTGTAGATCCTTTTCCTCGGCCCTGGAAATCTTAGAAATCAAAATAATTTGGGATCTCGTTGAGGATAAACTCGCAATAGAGTTTCCTCATAAAGTATAGTGGCACCTCGTTGTTATTACAAGGTGGAAAATCAAACACCATCCACCATCGGTCCCAAAAATTATTTTTAATCAAATTATTATTGCACCAATGGATGGGAAATCATTTACATGACAACGAAACAGAAAATTAGTGTGGGGGTCCGTGAATAAGGTGCATATGAGGTCTTTTGAAATTTATTTTTTTTCTTTACATCCACATATGACAATTTGTTGGAATAATAAACCCTACAACCCTCTCTGTAAGTTGTCCAATGATCAATTTTTCCCCATGTCATGTCAATTTGAACAAGTAATGCCTCTAATGTGTTTGCAAGAGAGGCGTGGTGGGGGTTTGTAGATTGTGAATCCCTCATTGTTTTGATTAAATCCTCAATTTCAATTTTGTTTTCAACTATGTGGGCTGCTAAATCTTCTTGACTACCCGAGGGATGTTGAGAAATTGTGGGAGTGTCGGGAGGGATGACAGGAATAATAGGGTTTGGTTGTGGTTGATTCCCTCGACCTCTAACTGTAACAATAAAAATATGTATTCAATTCAAATTTTAATCTATAATTATCATATTTCAATGCAATTTTGAGAATCAAAGTCAATTTTGAGATTATGATCTAATAATTGAATCATGGATAACTTATTTTTGTTAAACTAGGGACATAAAGAACATCCGTAATTCTATAATTATGATGCCCAAGTGGTAGTGAAATGTAACCAATGCCTTCAACACTATATGATGTATCATTACCCAAAGACACATGATTTTTCGTGGGTGTTTTACTCATTTTGAAGAACCAATATTTATTTCGTGTCATGTGTCGAGTTGCACCCGAGTCGACATACCAAATTTGATTTGTAGAATTGGATACTAAATTTTGAAAGTTATGCTTTTAAAAATTGTGATTTCAATATCTTTCTCGGGCCCCTTTCCAAAAGTGGAATTTTTCATACTCTATTTTTTTCGCAACGTCCAAAATGGAATTTTTTAGAAGCAATTATTTTTTAAAACAAATGCGAGATAAAGGATTAAATGCATGCGTAGTGTGTTTTAGGGCACAACTGCAATTCAATCACTTTTCCTAAGCATTATAATAACCCTTTATCACAATTTTATTTTATTGTTTCTCTTTCTACGCAGGTATTTTTTTTTCAGACAACTTTTTCTTTCTTTTTTTCAACACAACTTTTTTTCTTGTAGGTTGCAAATCTTCTCCACATTCAATTTGTAGTATTTTTTGGGAGGAGACATACTACTAGAAGGTGTAGGTTCATAGAGAAGCTTTCCTTGTGATTAGATCTCCTTTTTTTGCTTAAACTCTTTCAGAAAAAGATTGGAAGGAGAAGATAAATTATAGAGAAGAGGAAGAAGAATTAATGTGGGGAAATTGTAAAGCTTGGGTCCCCACATATCAAAATAATTGTATATATTTTTAAAATGCTTGCAAATTTAAAAAAATGTAGTACAGATAACTTGATAGCTATAGGTAATTTTTTTAATAATACAAAAGAACAATGTCACATGGTGCTCCTATAGAAACAATATTTAATTCTCCAGGTGATCTTCAATTATAAATCAATCGTGATTTGGGGTGTGGAGTCGGGTAGGAGCTGTGAAATGGATGGGGGAATCTATGGCTTCTCATAGCTCTGTAATTTCTCTAGATCTCCCTAAAGTTCCGTAAAACTTCCTACACTCCTCTCTCGATAAAAAAAATCTTTGCTCGATACCAAATCTTGTCTGCAAACCAGATTTAATTACAGAAAACAAAACGGTGCTTGCATAATTTTATTAATATGAAATCAAGTATTACAAAACAAATGAGAGATCTACAATATTTATAGATATTGGACAACTTATATCTCATCCACAATATATGAAAACAAATCACATAATATGAGCAAATATGCAGAAATAACATATTGCCCCTAACTGCCCCTATGGCCTCTCATGGAAATCATCCGGGAACAAATATGCAAGATAGAACATGATCCCATAAAACATTGGGATGAGAACACTTCACTTAGTTAACTAATGTACTAAGGATAACTAATACCAATTGACATAAGTTTAAAGTATTTAAATTAAATACTTTAACTTATTACATTTATTCAAATATCAACTAATGATGAATTGAGCTAAGTTTTATTCCGAACATAAATAATTATAATTCAGCATTAGTAGCCCTTTTGTTCTCATGCCACCATTTTTTTCTCATTTTTAAAGCTTTCCAAATACCTACTCTCTTCAATATATTTCTATTTCTACTTATTTTTCCTATTTCGAATTTTACCTACTTATTAATTTGATCAGGATTCCATAAAATTTAGCGAGAATTACCTTAACAAGAAAATAGGTGGCCTACGGTATTTATAATATCTATTATGTGGACATTATCATTGTAGGGAGGCCCCACCAACCCTCCGATTCATAGATCCGGTCATAAAAAGTGTTTAAAATATATTAAAAAAAACAAAATGTATCCTATCTCTTCCTTACAATATCAATATATAGGAATTATAACTTGATAACCCTAATTTTCAATTGTGAGATTGATGATACATATGCATTTGAAATCATTTTAAAACCTACTTAAGGGATGGTCCCCACACACAATATTTTCACGATACAAAATATAACTTTAACAATTACAATACAACAATAAAAGATGGTTTGGACATCAAGTTCCTAGCATTCCCTAAAATTTGAAAAGCTTTTCCTTAAAAAATTGAGCTATGAAAAGCGTTGTTAAATTTGTTGGAGAGGTTCTCAAGTTACATCTTCTAGCAGCATGATTCTACATTGGATCAAATCATCAATGATATTCCAATTGTATATAGTGCATGTTCATCTACACAAGATAACCTTAAGTTCCAAGGTTATCTTCATCTCACTTCATCCAACTTTGAGAGAGTCATGCACACGTGAATTTTCTCCCTAAAGATATACTTCAAACATGATATATGAAAAACATGATGACTCTTGAAATATGGGGGTAGGTCTAATTTATACGCCACATTATCAATGTTTTCATCACTTTATACATTCCACTGAATCTTGGTGCTAACATATGTCCTGTCTTTGAAATTTAAGGAAATTTGTTTGTATCAATGGAGTTGTTAAAAAAGTCATGTCCTTGATGGAAAATGTTTATTATGAAAAATGTTGATATACTTGTTGTTTCATCTGATTCTGAGCTTGTAACAAGTATCCCTTTAAATCCTACAATAAAGTTTCCCTATGACATAGAGTTGAATCAATAACCTACCCCTTGGAGCCATCTGGAAGGTAGGATATGGGAAATGGTTCCATTTGGCCATATATAATTCATAGAGTGTCATTTTATTTAAAGTGTGGTAAGAAATTTTTGTGCCACCTTTAAATAAGAGAGAGAAACTCAACCCAATGGATTTTTTATTTCGAGGAAAAACAACACACACATGTATCGAGACTATTATTGAAATCTATTCTTATCCAGAAATCTAAGCATGGTGTGTGAGATCATTTCAAATTGTGTCTTGTGGTATTTAAACAATTGTTGCAAAAAATTGTTAGTGAAAGTGGGATTGCGATATGAGACAGTAAAAGGGCACATATTGTTTCATGCCTTGCCGAAAGAAGTTTCTCCGAATCCTGTAAGTATCTTCAAAACTTAATATTTCCCTAAAAAGGCATGATTCGCACCAAAATTCCCAAGATCATGTGTGAAAGATAATCCTATGATAACAAGATTAAAAATGTGTAGTCACAAAATCACGCAATTGCTATTATAGTTATATTTCCAAGCATGTTATTTTATATATGGATCTTGCATGATAAAATTATTCACTAATGACCCATCCCCTAGTCTGTCATATGTTAGTCGATCGTTGTCATTTGTATTACATAGTCGTTAGTTTTTTACACGGTTTTGGTCGTCTCTCAGGGAGTATCAGGTGTCATTATTTAGTCATTTTTTTGTCTCTAGTCTTTGACTAAGGAGCCTAGAGTGAGTGCATGGGGCACCCATTTGCGCCTTGGTCCTTAATTTTAGCACCCCGATCCCCATAACACTTGGGTCTAATTTATCTATTTGTGGTTGGTATTTTTCATTTTTGTTTCATTCCCTAGGTTTTAGTTGGCATGTTGGGTCATTAGTGTCTAAATTTGAACAAAATATCCCTATATAAACATAACATACTCACTATTTCATGGGAGGACTATCTATCATCAAGGGCTAGCTATCTACTAAGGTAAGGTAGTACATTTGGGCATCACTCCATCACACACATTGCATAGGAAAGGGAAGTTCATTCTATTCCATCCACCATTTGAATTTTACATCTAGCTATTGCCCCTTATCTCTGTGTAATTGATGCTTAGGGCACCTTAGGCATAATTGCACACACACAAAACACACAAAACTACATTGGGTATGGAATTTAGTGCAACACTTAGTTGTAAGTCCACTTTTTTTTGTTAAGGTTAGTCCAACCCCTTTAAATGCATCTTTAGTTTTTAAGGGTTTGATGCTTTGTATGGGGTTTTGTAGGTGAATATTCATTGCAGGTTTACGACGTCACTAGTGAGGATATTATGACATTAAACTGACAAAGATTGAGACATTGCGAAGACCTAGTGACACTTCCGAAACTAGGTCCTAAGATGTTTTGCAGACTTGAGCACCTATTTTGCAACCAGAGTGCCACAGGTGCCTTGGTCCTCCTCTAGGATCCCCATTCTGGAAAAATCACCATTTTCTACAATTCTATGAGATGTTTCGTCACACTATTCTCTTTCTACACATCATCATGTTCAGTCCCGATATATAACGAGGTAAGTTATTTAAAAGTTAGTACCTTATCCCTCGTCTTTCATTTATTGATCCGTAAACTCTTCAACTTTGGAATTATCCACAAAAACACAAATAAACGTTGTTGTTCTACTTTCTATTAGAAAATGACAGAGATAGCTAGTGAATGAATTATGCTTATGCTCAAAATCCACAATTGTAGGAAAGGAAAGAATTTAAGCTCATAAACACCAACAAATTTTATCTTGGAAAACCTCCAGAGGAGGAAAAACTAGTCAAGAAGAGAAATTGCTCTTTCTTCCCAATTTTATTGGCCAATTCAAAATAAACAAGTACAAAAGTTATAATAAGTATGAAAGAGAAGTAGATAATATCTCACACTTCCTCCCAAATACTTACTTGCTCTGTCTTAACACTCCTTTCTTCTACAAAACACAATTCCAACACTAAGAACTTCTTGCTCACTTGCTTTCATGCTTCGATGATCCTATTATATTCTACAAACATGTATTTATAGCCTCTCCCATGTCCTCCCATGCACTGGAGGATGGGAAAAGTCATGGAGGAGAAGAGACATGAACAACCTTCCAAATTCTGGGCTGTTCGTTTTGTATTTTCATTTTCTGTCTGAAAGAGCCAACACCTCCACCTAATACAAACCGGTAGTCCTAGGACGCCGCCACTGGTTGGGCGGTGGTTTTGTAACCACCGCTCTACATAGAGTGATGGTCCTATTACTAAAAAGACAGAACCTTCGTGTTTCATTTCCCCTTCTTTGTGCTGACTATTTTGATGAAGTAGATTCATTTTGGATCCCTATGGATCACACCTCCCCTGCTTAGGAGGATTTTGGTCCCACAAAATCTTAGTGGGGGAGTAGATGAGGAAATAATTCCCTCACTTTCTCCTTTGAGTACCACCGGGCCTGCCTTGGTGTCTTCCCTTTCAATCCAATCTACCAAGACTCCTATAGACCTCTCCTAGTCTCTCTGACCTTCTACTGCAGCACTACATCCTCCTCCAATTTGCCTCATGAGTCCAAGATGCAATCCTTAATGGAAGGTAGCAACTGTAGTCCGTCTTCATCTAGCATGGATGGCTCATATAGGTGCAAGTTCTCACAGTTTAATATAGAGTACATCCTCATAAATGGTGGCAAGTTAAGTCAAAAAGTGATTTCTCCAACCTACACCAATATGGTGAAGGGCCCATATCGTAGTGGCTTGAGTTTTTGTGCTTGACCTTGTAATCTCTCTTTTCTCAAGTAAAGAAAAACGTTATCTCCAACATGTAACTTATGTTCTCTCCTATGCTGATCATGCCTAGCTTTGTACTTGGCTTGAGATTTCTCTAGCTGTTCTTTGACTTTGAGATGGATTTTCGGATCCTCTCGGTGAATTTTTTTTTCTCTAGTCACCTCTCGTGTCTCGTGTCTCCTCCTCTTCCTACCGCCCAACTGCTATGTCGAGTGGATTCGTAGGTAAATATCCCAAGCATGCTTCAAATGGTGAATTCATATTGGATGTGTGTACTACCCGGTTATAGGAATGTTGAATGTAGGCTCAAGACTCATCCCAAGCCCTTGGATATTTTCTATTATACCCTCTAATCGGTTGCATTAAAGTCATGTTTACCACCTGTTTGTACCCAAATTGATTCTCCTTCAAAGTCTGAGCAGCATCACAGGTTTAGTAGGAAGCTTAGAGACAAATAGATCATAATGAGTCATTTTGTAGCTGGGGATGGGATCTAACTGGCCCTTTGTCACTCAGATGTGGAGAAATGGATAGCACCCTCAAGAGGATTTGATCTATCCTCACTACTTTATGGTTGTGCCTTTCAACCAAGGTGAGAGAACCCTTTTGTAGCCTATTGTTTGTGGAGGAGATGGAGATGTCCTTCCTTGTGAAATTATTAAGAAGACCTTGAAGAAAATATGATCAATGCAAAAAAACCTAACTCTCACGAGTTGTCACTCTAGATAATGGATATATTTTCTAAGCAAGGTTCAGGCCACTAAAGACAATGAAAACCTGATTGTTTCTGCATGTTTTGGTAGTAAAAATTTTGCATTTGTATACACACATGACAAACAGGGGTAGTATGGGTATGATTAATTTTTTTGAATGAATTTGGTGGGAGGTGAAGTAGGATAAAGTTGATTATACCAGACCTTTGAAGGGACTTTACAATAATGAACAACTTTACAATAGAAAGATTCATAACAAATCAAGACGTTCCTTCAACTAGAAGGTGTGCTTCAATGGAGGCCCAAATCAAAACGTTTTCACATAATCTTTAAGACCCTAACATGAAGGATTGAATTAGAGGACCCAATTAAACACTATAGTTTCTGATTAACCATGCCTAAGGTACATGCAAAGACTTACAGATAATATTTATCAACAAATGACAGTGAATTGATTTTAAATTTGTTTATCTCATCCAAGATAAAGGCTCTTCTTGAAATGAAATTGCAAATACCATTAAACTATCATAGGACAAGATCCTATGTGATTTCACAAAAAATCAGTATAAGATTACAATAGGAATGAATAAAACTATTTGTAGACATTTTGAAATAAAGGAGACACTAGTTTCTCAGAGTCAACACAAAATAAATCAAATTTGATTAATCTTATCAGCAGGGGAAATTTTCTAGAATAATCTCAGAGCTTTTCAATGGCTATACACTCGCAACCACCTTGACATGATCGAGTTTAACACAAAAGAGATATACAAGTTTCTCAAATAGTCCCTCAAAAAGACGGGCTCTATTAATCTTTTTCTCTTAGGAACTCAGTTTCTAACTCCTAACACTCTAACATTCCAACCTCCAACCTCCAACCCTTTTCATGGAAAAATCATGCCTATTTATAAAATTTTACAATAGAGCCTTTCCCCCAAAACCAGAGACATTGAGTGTACCAGTGCTCGCCATGATCTCGATCATGATTCCTAGAATCAGATCTATAAAAATTTGTCAGGTGCTCAGGGGGAAGATCTCTTCGAGCCTCTCCCGCATTCAACTCCCTCTCCTGGTAGATCACTCTTCCTTTTACTTGCCAACCACTTCCGCCCCTAATCTATCAAATCTGGTTCCTTGCGTGCTCGGGAAAAGAAAACAGAAAATTGGATCGAGCCAGAAATCAGATCTCATCTTAATGGTAAAATACATCCCGTATTTTTCTCACCAAACCCAGATATCAACAGGTCTTTCACGTGCCAAGGAAAGAAAAATCGGGCCAAATCTGACAATCAAATTACATATTAATGGTGAGAGACGTTTTCAGACCCTCCCCACCAAACCAGGCCTCAGATTAATGCTCCTCTTCATTTGGCGTGCAGGAGACTCCAAGAAATAATAAAAACCATAAGAATACACATCCCTAGGAGATATGGAGTGAAAATGGTAGAAAAATGAGATACAGAGGCACATATGCCATTGATTTCTATTTTAAATTTGGATCATCCACATGGGAGATCCACTTTAGAACAGGCCTGCGGGTTCCCCTTTTCCTTTTACAACTTTTAGAAAAATGTAAAATTTTCACATTTTTCTCCACACCTCCGCCCTCAAGAAATGAGCCTGACACATGTCCTAAGGTGGGTCCCAAAGGAACCGCGACCAAATTTTGCTATTTCACCTCCCTTTTGGAAAAGGGAAAATTTTCCCGCATCTCCGCCCTTCCACTTCTAGTCTCTGATGTGGGTCCCAGCGGAACCACGTTTCCCTTTTTACTTTTAACTCCTTTTTCCACAAAAGAAATTTTTTCCAATTTCCCGCTTGAAGGTCCGCACATCCACTGTTGACCATGGAAATTTTTGACTATTTTCTACAACGTCTGCAGGAGATTTTGATGTTTTAATCCTTTTGGTAACAAGAGGAAAAAAATCCAAGTTTCCTCGATGGTCCGCTTCGCCCCTCTAAATTTTCAAACTACCACGTGTCACAATGGCACATCTTGAGATGGTCCCCAAAAGTTGAGACCTTGAAAGAGCACGGGCTCACCACATGTCCTAGCCTAGCAATATTTGTTTGAAGGTTTAAAGCTTAGCGGAAGGTGCCATGTGTCAGGCTTTGAGGCAGTCTCCTTTGGCCGTTGAAAATTCCAAGAAAAATGCAATGTGAGCGGAGGCCTCCAAGTGTCCTCCTGGCACTTCTTTAAAGTAAACTTCAAAGGTCGATCCTCAAACATGTGTGGTTTCTCCATGTGTCCTAGGCCCCTTAAAACCTTTTTTAAAAAGGACAAAGTATAGAAAGACCCGGCAGAAGCCTCCACGTGTCTTCATGGTGCAATTTCAAAATGGTGCCCAAAGCGAAGACCCTGAATGAGCATGGCCTCACCACATGTCTCTCCATTCACCAAACTGTACTAGCTGCATAAAAATTTGTCTAAGTCTAGGCAAAGCAGCGGAAACCTCCACGTGTCCTCCTAACGCAACTTCAAGGCCAAACCAAAAAGTGAACTTTCAAATGAGCGTCGTTATTCCACGTAGACAGGTTTTGAAGTTGAGGCATTTACAAAATTATGAAGTACCCCACCAAAGCGTCCAACCAAAAGAGGCCACGTTTCTTGTTGATGCAAGGATGCAAATTTGACCAGGAGAAATGCTCGTCAAACCGTAAAATGTAGAAAACAACCACATGAGCCTAGAGATGAAATTTTCTCCAAGGACAAAGAATTCAGAAACATTACAAAGCTCAAATACATTTCTCTGAGCTACATCCATTTATTTTTCCTTAAGTATTTAGGGAAAAAACGACAAGGACATAAAATCCCAACTATGGAAAATGGAAAGAATGGGAGAGCCTAAGATTTTACACCCAAATACATACCTTTTCAGATGAACAAGGGAACAAGGAAACAATTTTTGTTTTATACATGATCCTTGGTCCAGGTAAGGGATTACGGAAGCGAGAATGGAAAGCATGGACCTCTTAGGCTGCACAACACGGGGATATGCTATGTACCTTGGGATATAATATTATAATGTATATGGGTTGATGGAGATGGAGAGCATGGCACACATCCCCTTAGTTATATGTATGGGTTCACATAGGATGTTATGATATATATGTATTGATGTAGATGCGACATGTGGCACACATCCCCTTATCTTATTATATCATTTATTTATGATTTATTATGCTTAGGAGGTCAGCCTCAATATGGCGATAGGTTAGAATGGTATATATAGGGGTTAAGGTTGTAGTTAAGGATCATATTGAGTATTGGAGTGTTATTGTATGGTTTGGAGGTTGGGCAGGTGGTATTGGAGGTTGCCCCCTCGAAGTGGCAAAGCTATTAATGAGAATATTTTCATCATTTATCTATATTTTGGTGTTCTCTCATGACCGTATATATCCGATTTATACAAGTAATATCCTTACAGAATATAATTTATGGGGGGCAGTAAATTGATAAATTTTTCAATGGAAAAATGGGGCGAGACTATTTTGAGCACAAACAAACTCGGGATGGGCAATCCCTATGAGTGCCACAAGAACAAAGGTAGACCAAGTGCCAAAATATCCATTAGGCAAAGAGATCGAGAGCAAAGAAAGAAGAGCCATCTCCCAAAAATGAATAGAGAAACCTAAAATAGGTCACCGAGGATCGAGTGAGTGAAAACACGGAAAAGATAGGAAACTATAATGCCACCCTAGACACCGGAAAACTAACCAATATGCCACTCGACAATTAGGTAAATTTTTTTTTGAGTAAATACTAACGTTACTAATCGATCCCCAATATAATTTATTTTAAGATAAGTTGATTTAACAGATTACTTAAATCACCAGCCCAAATCCAATTTTATTTATTTAGTTCTTATCATGGCTACCCCCACTAGACATTTGCTAAGATTAGATGAAAATGCCTACACACCCCTTTCAATTTACTTGACCTCCACACACACCCTCCTTAAGATTATTTCCTAAAACCCTAAATTCCCACAACTTAAAGGTAGTGTAGGATTTAATGGGAACCCTTGGATGCTTTTATTTTTAACCCTTGGATCTAACAACCCTAAAATTACCCTAAAATGTCTATAAGATTTCTTCTTTCTTATAATTTTCTTCATTTTGTAATTTGCAGGTTTGGGAGAGGCCATGAATGGCCATGAAGAAATTCTGAGTTTCTCTTGTATTTTTTTCTCTCACTTGTTTTTAATCTTACGAGTTATGATGGGAGAAGACTTCTCAAAGATTGTTCCATCCTTGCATTGTTTTTGGGTGGATTCAAGGTTTTAACCTTGTTTATATATATATATATATATATATATATATATATATATATATATTTCTCTTACAGATTTACTCTAGTTGGGTGAAATTTATACCCTTTTATTATTTTAATTTTTTGTGAAAGGAAAAAAATTACTGAGCATATATATTGACATCAAATATAATATAGTAAAAAACAAAATGTATGAAAACAAGACCCGAATGTTTGGGCCGCATGGTTTTAATGGTTGCAAATTTTTTTTGTGTAGTGGAGGCATGTTGGAGAGTGGCCTGGGTGAGGGGGTCTACGGGGTTTGGGAGTGGGAGGAAGAGGTGCGTGGAAAGGAGGAGGGGGTTGGCGTGGTTGGAGGGTGGCCGCGGGAAGTGTGGTGGCTGGTAGGACGGGCGTGGCGTAGGGGGGTGTGTGGTGTCATTGAGGTCGGGAGTGGGCACGGGCCGCGGGAGGGTGGACGGAGAGGTGTGGAGGCGGTGGTACTAAGGTGGGTGTGCGAGAGAGTGGGGAGGGGTTCGGCCCTCCTCAAAACTATTTTTTTGTTTTGTTTAAAAATTTTTCTTATTTTACTTTTATTTTATTTAGTTTAGATTATATTTATTAGTAAATTTTATAAATGAGTTAATATTAATTAATATTTTTAATATATTAATTAATATTTATTATCGTATTATTTTCATACTATATATTTCTCTATGAATAAAATATGATTAACTATAAAGGATTTTCAAGTTTTACAATTAGGATTTATAAGTGTGAAATATATATATATATATATATATAGATTAAGTAGAAAGAACACTCTCTAGTTATACTTTAAAATTCAACTAAATGAAATATACATTAATATAATCATATCATATGCCAAGAGGCTGAAAGTATACAAGTTGAAGAAAAAGATGGATTATCCCTATTGTTTGCAAAGAATGAAACTTTATTGAATGATCTACTCATTTATGTGATAAAATAAGAGAGTAGAAAAAAATAGTTCACAAGAGAAAAATAAGTATAGTATGTTTACCACTTGCAAGGAAGGGAACCAACTCACATTTACTTTTCTAATAAAATAATTTCTGTAGAGTTCTCATGTATAGTAGACAAAACTGATTTCATTCTTTTGGTTAGTGTTTACCAAAAATTGTAAGAGAGAAATCCATTTCATGAAGAGCATTATTTCTAATGAACCTTCTTTCTTTTCAAATGTAAAATTAAATGAATATTTCATATTTTCACAAGGAGGATACCCAACAAGATTAACATCATTCTTATAGAAAAACATACTTTCTTTAAACAATCTTCCACTTCAAAATGATATTCAAATCAATGCATATTAAAGGAATATAACTATTCCACAAGACTTCTTTTACAAAAGTTCTCAGTTACATCATAATTCAAAATACTATAATACATAAGAAAATAACATAACTAATCTCCCTTCTAAGATTGAAAGAAATTTTCACATACTAATGGAATACAAATTCTTACAAGTGATTCCAATTCACAAAATGAGAACTTTTGCTTGCCAAAGAATCTTCCCAAATAGCCATACCCAAGAGGTTAAAATGAAAGTAATGTTTCACAAAAAAATGAGAGAACAAGGAGAGACCAAGATGTCACAAAATCCAACCATGTCCGTTCTTGAGCTCCAACTTTGAATGCTTAACGTGAATCCAACTCCAAGAGAACAAGGCTTGTTTAACCACCCAACCTTTAGGCATCATTACATGCCTTTCCAAGGTTGGAAGACATGCTAGCCTCCCCCAAGCCCATGGGAGAGAGAGCTAGCTTCCACAACTTTGTGCACAAGATTTAGGGAGACAAACACCACAATACACTCACAACCAAGACCAAACCATGCACTAAGAACAACATAACAATTAGAAAATAAAAGAAAAGAGGAGAAACCATATTCATCCTCTAAATTTGGGGAAGAGTAGATGAGATACCCGAAAGTGTCATAAGGTGTGATCTAGCAATAGAATGCACACAACAAATTTTATTCTCCACCTTATTTCTCCGAAATCAACAAGATCCTCCTTATTGCTCCACCCATTGACCAAAATCCTTCTTGGGAGGATTTTCAAACCCAGTGGGTTTCCTCTTCAAGAATGGGAAAGGGTTCAAACCATATGAACCCCTTTACCCACCTCAAACCATATGAGGGGAGTCAAGAAACTGAGATGGCTTGCCCATCAAGCCATGAGGTTTGAGAGGAAAAAATTCCCCTAACTCAAACATCCATCCCATTTAATGGAACTCAAATCATATCCATCAAACCATTTAGACAAATGGATGCTAAGATCTAGTAAAAACATACCACATAAATGAGCTCAAGAGGTTACCTCAATAGATCTCCAAAACAAAATTTTGTAATCATTCCTCAAGCAACTCAAGCTCCAATTTTCCTCAAGCACAAGCCAAAACTCCCAAAAAGTAGAACAAAAAAATCCTGTTAATGGCGAAAACCGAGACTCTCGGTGTGATTGATAACATGGAGCTTTTCCCAAGTGTGGGACCTTGTGAAATCGAAAAAGCTCTCGGATGAAGGCCGGTTCTATTCCTCTGTTGAGATGCACACATAAAAATGAAGAGGGTTTACTTAAAAACCTAATCTAACCACAGGAAATGGGTAAGAAGAGGTAAAATAAAACCTAAACTAACAGAGAGGTGATGCAGGAATGAAGAACAATTGTCTTCCATAAACAAAATCCATTAAAATGTAATGCAAGATCATGCACCTGAGATAAACAAATTTACGGTGAAATATCAAGAGGATGCAAATGAACACGAGAGGGTTGAGAATCATCCACATACTGCATTATTTGCTCCAAAGGATCTGATACAATACACTATAAAATTCTAGGAGGCAAAGTAGCATTAAGTTTTAAATGGGAGGTTTGAACTCCACAAAATCCACCTACAGAGACAAGCGGAGAAGGGAAGGGCAAAAAAGAATGTCCAAACTTTAGAAAGAAGCCCCTCCTTACAATTTATAGGAAGAATGAGAGAGAAAAGAGAGAGGAATTTAAAATCTATCCCAAAGTTGCATTTAATTCATCTCATTATGGTGGTAGGTGAGAACCCTAGCAAACCCAAAAAGTGGCGAACTGTATTTTGCATTTTTAAGAATTTTTTCTTATCCAATTAAATATATCCAATCGTAATTGGACGAGAGGACCTCGTAAGCTTTCCGAAAATTCCAACCTTGCGTGAAAGCCTGAAGATGTGCCTTGCGCATCCATCTTCATTTTACATACCCTTACATGCGCCGAGGTGAAAAAAACTCTGTGTTTGTCGCCCTTTGTGCGCGCTTTCGCGCATCCATTTTCGATGTCGATATCCTCCAAGTGCGCCTTTTAATTTTCGCATGTCGACCCTCTTTTGTGCGCCGAACATCCTTTTTCGTGTCGACATCCTTTTGATGTCGGGGGTGCGACACTTTTTCCTTGTCGACACTCCATGTCATGCACCCTTTACCTGCGCCCTGGGAACATCCTTTTTCGTGTCGACATCCTTTTTTTTGCACCTTTTGTCTTGGGTGCAAATTTTCCTGTCGACACCCGTGTTGTGCACCGTTTACTCGCGCCTCGGGCATGAATTTTCCTTTTCGACACTCCGTGTTGTGCGCCTTTACTGCGCCTTGGCACATCCTTTTCATGTCAACATCCTTTTACCATGTTCCTTGGCGTGAATTTTGTCATAAATAAATGTCGGGTTTTGAGTTCCTTTGATTTCCACATTCTTCTATTTGTCTATATCTACCCGGGGGGAAGATATTTACAACAATCCCTTTCTCCTCCATGAGGTGGAGTTTTAAAGAGAAGCCAATAATTTTCCTTTCAAATGAGGGGGTGACATGTGTCACCCCTCTCCTTACTAAGTCAAAGATTCCAAAATAAAAAAAAAAAAAGATAAATTCACTTTTAACACTCCCTTCCCAAAATACCCAAAATGAAAATAAAACAAGATTGTGCAACTTTCTACAAAACACACATACCAATCCATCTTAAATAGATGGTGACCAAAGGGAGGGAAAATGGGAGGGAAAACTCCCTTTATGCCTTGGAATTAAGCCCTCTACCTATTAGGTAGGGTCCAAGGGCCCATTTTCATGCTAAGTGAACTCCCAAACTAAAAAGAGGTCACTAAAAATGCTGAAAATAGCCCAATTTCGGGTTTGGCACATTAGGGCACAAGGGTAGAGGATGTGGGGCCCACCCAAGGGTTCACATGTGACCCAATCCCCTTTAATTAAATACATCATTATATAAACTCCAAACTTGATGCAATTGGGGCCATTAAGTCCCTAAATCGAGTTTACAAAACAAACTAAACATCATAAACAAGATTAATATTACAAGACATACTACATTACAAATGAGGGTCACTCATGGTGCCCAAAATAATGAAATCTAATACTAAGGCCTCATACAATAAACACGGTTAGGACTTAGCCCCGTGGGCTGCTTGTGCCAAATTGTGTAGCTTCCCCTGAATCCCACGTTCTCCTGTGACCTGTCACCTGCACACTCATTGCACACATTAAACACACTGTCCAATACAAGAGTAAACTAGCTACTCACTAAGCAAACAAATTCAAACATGTAAATTAATGATATCACCATCATCAACGTGGAATGCACAATCTCACACAATTCATCATATGTTAGGTATTACAATACATAAAAATGTCATATCACCATGCCATCATGTATCCTTATCAACAAAATGAATACGTTACAAAATCAAGGTATGTGACTAAACTAATTATCCAACATATAGGAATTAGGCCCAAATCACATAGAAAAGTGTTAGTATCCACAATCTCAAATAAAATGTGTCAATCTACTAATCTAGTCAAATTGGCGCTACGCGCCCCAAATCACCATACATGTCCATGAAGGCAAACCAACATATCATAATGTCCAAAATATGTCAAAATCCATGTTAAGTCATAACTATGGGCTAAGAATTCAACAGGTAATTGAGGCTAGAAAATGTGGGCACTACAGAAACAAACAACAAACTATACACTGTACAAAATATGTTCACCTTGATTATGAGGAATCAATCCAAGAAATGTTTCAAATACCTTCCATTAACAGGAAATTCAAGCAATTCCCCATCTAAGTCCTTCAAGAAGAAGGTATGTTCACCAATTCTAATATCAATGGAGTAAGGGCCCATCCATAGAGCGTCAAATTTGCCATGCTTTCCCTTATCCTCACGCCTTATCCCATAGTAGAAATATATCCCCAACATTGAAAGCTCTGGGAGTGACCTTCTTGTCGAACAACTTCTTTAGCTTCTCTCTAAACTTTATATGCCTTTGGTGGAATGCCCTCCTTTATTCATTAAGTTCAATAATCTGGTTAATGTGGGCATCATATGGACTTACTTCTTGATATTCCAATTGTTGCATGAACTGATATGTGTGAGTTCCATACACCAACTCAAATGGACTCTTTCCAGTGGCTCTTTTAACAATAATTCTGTCAACCGAGACAACAAATTTCAATTGCTCACCCCATTTTCTCTTGTTGAGCTCCAAGGTTATTTTGATAATCTTTAGCAAATTTTTATTATTGGACTCATCTTGTCCATTTCCTTAGGGATTGTAATTAAAATCATATGTCAAATTTATCCCATATTCGGTGCACATTGCCACCAAGGGTTTAGCTCTAAATCTCATGCCATTTTCAGCAACAACATTGATCGACACCCAAAACCTGCAGATGATATGGTTCAACATGAAGTCCATGACAATTTGGTGTGTTGCCCTTTTGGTGGGGATTGCCTCTACCCACTTGGTGATGTAATTTGTGGCTACAAGAATCCACTTATGGCCAACACTTGAAGGGTCTAAAATATCACCACTAAAATCCATTCCCCATTGCTTGAATGTAGCTTTAATTGATATAGTTGCAAAGGAAGGAGCTTGAAGCTTTCATTATTCGAAGAAGTGTTGGAAACTCTCACATCTTCTAACCAAAGTCTTGCATCCTTGAAAAGAGTTGGCCACCAATAACTAGTCCTCAAGATCTTGTGTGTTGTGACCCTTCCGAGAAAATTCCCCCACAAACTCCTCCATGGAGATCAACAATTATCTTGGGGATTCATCTTGATAATGCACCTTAAGAGGACTCCCTCGGGGGTTCTTCCAAGCTAACCCATAATTAGTAATGACATATTTCGGGAATCCAACTTAAGGTCTCTTTTCTAGTTCTTAATTAAATACTCAGGGTAGGATAAATTTCTAAGATAGAAAATCACATCCTTGTACCACTCAGAACTCATTAGTTTCTCAAAGACATCTACCCTTCCTTCTCCTACCTCATTCACCTCAATAGTTTGCAAGTTGTTCTCAGCCATAATCTTATCTAAGCCCAAACCTCTCACCAACTTCGTGGTTTGGATATCCATATCATATTCTTGCAATTTGTTCACCCACCTACACCTTTTGCTTGAGACTTCCATCTCGATAATATGTTTTTCACCATAGTGTGGGAACATAAGCAACAATATTAGAACCCAAAATGTAAGGCTGAAAACCTTTGTTGATTTTACCAAGGCAAATGCTTGTTTCTCCATAATAGTGTATTTCAGCTCAGCCCCTGTACAATTCTTTACTAAAAAGGAAATTGCCTTCTCATCCCCTTCACCATCTTTCTGCAATAGGACAGATACAATGGTGTTCTCTCGAATCAAAAGAGAACAGTTGAAAGGGATTCTTATAATCTATAAGCTGCTTATAACAATTGCATGCTTTAATGCCTCCTTAATCCCAATGAAAGCTTGAATGGCATCCTCCTCCCACTTGATGACCTAGTCCTTCTTTAACATGGAGGTGATTGGAATGGTCAACTTAGAAAAGTTTGATATAAATATTTTGATGAAGTTTATCTACCCTAGGAAGGACTGGATTCCTTTCGTGGTTCTTGGAATTAGGACCTTACTGATGGCCTCTACCCTTTCTGGATCAATCATCACTCCTTCTTGTGACACAATGTGACCAAGCAACTTTGCCTTCTGCACTCCAAAATGGCACTTCTTTGGATTGAGTGAAATGCCATACTCTCTACATCTTATCAACATCTTTTCCAAGTACAAGAACTGATCACCTTACTTTCTAGAGAACACAGTCACATCATCCTGGTAAACAACAATAAAATCATTGATGTAACCAACAAAAGCAACATCCATTTCTCTTTGAAAGGTTGCTCCAACATTCATCAGACCAAAGGGCATCCTGACATACACATAAGTCCCCCAAGGAGTGGTAAAGGTTGTTTTAATTCTTTTTGACTCCTTCACCATAACTTGGTTGTAACCAAAGAAACCATCCAATGTAGAAAGTAGCTCGAAATAGTCACTAGTTACAACACGTTCTCCATGTTTGGCAAAGGATAATTATCCTTCATTGATGCTCTGTTTAGATATCTGAAATCCACACACGACCGATGTCACCATTCTTCTTTCTTACCAACCGAGTACTAGGTTTGCAATCCAAGAAGAATACCTTGTGGGCAGAATAATCCCTCCATCCCTCAAGTTCTTGATTCCTCTTGCATCTTAAGAGATATGAGTGGATTGATTGGCCTATGTTTTTTTCCTGAATGGTTTTGCATTAGATTCCAAATGAATCTCATGTTGAGACAGAGATCCTCTCTATATGCTTTTAGCTCAGAATAATTCCAAGCCATGTAATCTTGATACCTTTTCAACAATTAGATGTAGGACTACTTATCCTCCTTTTTGAGATTTTCGCCTAACCAAATCTTCCTTGGTTTCTCATTTGTGCCAAGTCATGCTCCTCAATATCCCTTGAGGTTGTTATGTATATGTTAATAATGCGATCAACATTATAAAATTTGGACTCAAGAGCAACATGCCCTCTAGGAATGGTATTGGTTTTTAGTTGGATGATGCCTTTGCCAAACAAGGTTTCTTGTCCCTCTGTTGTGCACACCATTGGCTCCCAATCGATATTTTGATCAACAAACTCTCCTTTATTCTACAAAAATCTTCTAACCTGAGCATCATCATAAAAAACTTGTCAATGCTTAATGTTTTTAGGTGCAGATTGCCTTGTTAACACCTCAACATCATATTCACAATATGGGGACACTACACAATTATCAAACCAAGATCCTAACATAGCAAGCCTATCTGCCAAATCATTGAACTTCCTATCATGATGCAAAATGTTGAATAAATCAAACATCTCAATGAGATCCCAAACTGCATGCTTATATTGTTTCATTCACTGATTTTTTGTGGCATACAGTTTTCTGACTTACCTGACAATTAATTCTGAATCTCCTTTAACAATGATGACTTTAACACCATATTTCCACACAATCCTCAGACCTAGCAACAGTGTCTCATACTCAACAATGTTATTAGTGCACTCAAAGTTGAGCTTGAATGAAAAGACAAAATTTTCCTGGCATGGAGAGATCAGAACAACACCAGCACCATTTCCGAACTTGGAGCAAGCTCCTTCAAATAATAAAGTCCAAGGAGAGCCTGCCTATTCAAGACACTTGCATTCTTCAATCTTGTGTTCTTTTCCATCAGCAAATCCTACAAAGTTATCTACATCAACACTTGTGTACAATACCTCATAGGATGCATTGTTGGGATCCTCAATAAGGTGCAAAATCTTCTTTTCCCCATAAAATTTGACAACACTACCCTCAATTGGGATGGTGGCAAGGACATATCCATTTGAACACTCCCACCAACACTTGGAGCCCACTTTCTAGATAAAAGAATACCCCACTTGGTGGGCAATCAAAATAACTACATCATGCTTCAAATTTGTGCTTGGATAGGCTGCAAGTTGTACCACCAAACCCTTCACACATTCCATAATTGACACCTCTCTGGAATCCATGGCGAGTGCACTTCCCATATGAAGTTGTTACTTTGATATTTATTTCATTCATAACTTCTAGAGGCATAACATTACATGATGCCTCCTGAATCAAACATACGATTGTGCAACAATCTATTCTTAATGATCAAGGTGGTGAAGAATGGATCCACATTCAGCTGAGAATCTACTAAGGATGTTCCCAAATAAACCTTAGGTGGTTCATCTAGCTCTTATGATGTTGGTGGTGCCTCTAATTCTTCAATGATTGGTGGAGTCTCCATAATGTTTATATTTCTACCTAGGGCAGTCTTCTCCTCTTTCAGCCCCAAATACTCAAGAGCCCTCTTCTTGTGCTCAAGAATCCTAAGCAATTCAAAAATTGGAACTGAGATCTTGATCTGACTCAAGACTTGGGCAATATCATAAGGGATAGACTTTGGCAAGGCAGCATTGGAAGGAAGGTTGATAGATTCATTAGATGACACAGGATTTTTGACAACTTGGGAATGAGGTGGGGTATGATTTTTGTGTGGGACAACAAGGCCCTTAGCAGATGCATCTTTCTTAGGAGCCTCTTTAGGAACATTTGAAATTAATGGAGTTTTTTCTTGGCCCGAGGTCTGTCCTTTGAAAACCCTACTTCTTGTGTTGTGTTCATTTTATTGAGTCACAACAGTATTCATCAACAACTACCTATCCTCCTCGGAGGGAATGCCTCAATCATACTTCTTTATCATTAAAGCCCTCAAATATTTGAAGTCATTATTGGGCAATTAAAATGATTATACAAAGATCTACTTCTAAAGTATGAGACAGAGGAAGAATAGGTACCCGTTGGATGCAATCCCAAAAATTAGTAGATTCTGGCACTTATTACCTCAATTGAAGTTGCCCCTTGTTGTGAGCCTGTGGAGTAACCCATCATGCAGACATCATTATCATTATCATCATAAGCTTCTTCCTCTTCCTTGATCTTCCTCACATGGAGCATGGGGCATGAAACATCTATCATGCCAATCAATGAAATCTGTCTCCTCCACAATGGTAACTCTAGTAGCTAAAGGATTAGGTACCATTCTATTATCCCTAGCTTGGGACTGTCTATTTCCAAATCCAATAGGTCCCTTGCCTCTATCATTAGATCTTTGGTGATTTATGAACCTGTCTTGGCCTTGTTGCTTGTGTTTACCTTGTGAGCTCTTCCCAATCCACTTTTCCTAGGCTAGTTTGTATGATATTTCTTTGACATCCCCTACCAAAGTTTTCACAACTTATTCCAAATAATAAGCCTTACTTACTTGAGGCTTTCCGGTTAATTAGTTTTACAACCTCCATTTTTGGAGTCTTTTCAATTGCCTTGATGTTATTCTCAATTTACGGGGCCATGGTGAATGCTTTCCTCAAATTAGTAGGGTTTTGTCCCTCAAGTAGTATAGCGGCCTTTTTATCAAATGCATCTCGAATATTTGATCAAACATGATTCATCACATGGCCTTATCCTAATAGAAAATATTCTCAAGGTCTTATTAAACCTTTTGTTGAAATCATGTATTGACTCATTAGGATTCTTTTTTATGTTTTCAAATTCTGTCAAAAGAAACCTAGGGTCAGTTCTATCACCATCTGAAATCTAAATGCATTTATCATCTCACCAAGAACCAATGGAATTATCGGTAAATCTTTATACCAGTCCTTTCATCCTCTTCAAAAGTATGGATAAATAGTTTGATACATACATATTCATGTTCAATATCAAAGTCTTCCATCATATTGATAAAAATATTTAGATGTTGATCACTAGTTATAGCGTTGTTTCCTTGGAACTTTGGTAGTTTGTTCCTTACATCTTGAGGCGCATTTGGATAACCACCATCCTACAAAATTTTTAGGTCCAAAGGTATTTACAACAAATGGAGATCTGGGTGGGGAAGGGCCATGTTGTTTTGAGGAGGTGACCCTACGGAGGGGAGAAAAATTGATGAGGGAAGAGGGTCTTTGAAACATAGGAGTATAGTTTTAAAAATGGATATCCCCTAAAGGCCTTGTTTCTTGGAAATACCTATCAACTCTTGAAAAGAAAGGGCGAGAATGAGAAGAAAATTTTCAAAATCAAATGAAGGCCCCTCTCCAGCTAGAGAATTCAATTCCATAAAGAGGCTACACGATTGAAGCACTCAAATGATAGTCTTCAATGATAGGCTGATCACTTTCATCAATGGAGATCCCTTCTCTTGTCTGTTGATCTCCAAAAACTCTCGTGTTTTTCTTCCTTTCGACTTTGTTTTTCCTAGCTGGGAAATAGTGTCCTAGCAGGATATCTAGAAAAGAAATATCTTCTTCCTTCCATCTTTGCAAAGATTAGTAACAAAACTCACTTGACATAGGTTACGACATTGGTACTCATCAAGAATCAAATCAGAGTCGGCACTAAGGATTTCCACCTTAGTTGTGCAAATGCACTAAAATATGATCTAGAAAATGTCATTAATACTAGAAAGCGGAAATGGAAATAGATGACTTTTCTTTTGAGATTTATCAATGAAACTTAGTGTAATAACTTTAGAAAACAGAAATATTGCACATAGCACTTGTAACTTGAACACTTCTTATATGCCTAAACACATGATGATGCTTGAAATAATGTACTAGCACTTAGAACATATAAGGAGTGTTTACTAGGGTTTGAATATGAACTGTAATCACTACTTCCTTGGCAATGACACTAGCAAGGTGTTGATGGGCCAAATAGATATGAACAGGAAACAGATCAACAAATCTATCTCAACAACTCAAATTAGTTCCCAACAAAAATCGGGTCCCCAAGAAATCAAGTCCCGGTGGACGCTAGTAAGGTGTTAGTACCCAAATTGATTCTCCTTCAAATTCTGAGCAGCATCACAGGTTTAACAAGAAGATTAGAGACAGATAGATAATAATGAGTCATTTTGTAGCCGAGGATGGGATCTAACTAGCCCTTTGTCACTTAGATGTGGAGAAATAGATAACACCCTTAAGAGGATTTCATCTATCCTCACTACTTTATGGTTGTGCCTTTCAACCAAGATGAGAGAACCCTTTGTAGCCTACCTTTTATGGAGGAGATGGAGATGTCCTTGTGAAATTATTAAGAAGACCTTGAAGAAAATATGATCAATGCAAAAAAGCTAACTCTCACACGTTGTCACTCTAGATAATGGATATATTTTCTAAGAAAGGTTCAAGCCACTAAAGATAGTGAAAACCTGATTGTTTCTGCATGTTTTGGTAGTAAAAATTTCACATTTATATACACACATGACAAATAGGGGTAGTATGGGTATGATTAATTGTTTTTGAACGAATTTGTGGGAGGTGAAGCAGGATAAAGTTGACTAA
This sequence comes from Taxus wallichiana var. yunnanensis, assembly GCA_018340775.1. Lineage (NCBI taxonomy): Eukaryota > Viridiplantae > Streptophyta > Pinopsida > Cupressales > Taxaceae > Taxus > Taxus wallichiana. The sequence continues at coordinate 668,080,813 of CM031243.1, forward strand.
CGGAGCTTTGGAGGGACTTTACAATAATGAGCAAATTTACAACAAAAGCTTGAGCAGTCAAGACATTCCTTCAACTAGAAGGTGTGCTTCAATAGAGGCCCAAATCAGCACATTTTCACATAAGCTTTAAGACCCCAACATGAAGGATCAAATTAGAGGACACAATTAAACACTATAGCTTCTTATTAACCATGCCAAAGGTACACCCAAAGAATTACTGACCAATCTTTATCAACAAATGACAGTGAATTGATTTTAAATTTGTTTATCTCATCCAAGATGAAGGCTCTTCTTGAAATGAAATTAGAGATACCATTAAACTATCATAGGGACAAGATCTTGTGTGATTTCACAAAAAAATTTCAGTATAAGATTGCAATAGGAACGAATAAAACTATTTGCAGACATTCTGAAACAAAGAAGACACTAATCTCTTAGAGTAAACATAGAATAACTCAAATTTGATTAAACTTATCAGCAGGGGAAAGTTTCTAGAACAATCTCAGAGCTTGTCAATGGTTGTACACTCGTAACCACCTTGACACGATCGAGTTTAACACAAAAGAGATATACAAGTTTCTCTAATAGTCCCTCCGAAAGACGGGCTCTATCAAGATTTTTCTCTTAGGAAATCAGTTTCTAACTCCTAACACTCTAACATTCCAACCTCCAACCTCTAACCCTTTTCATGGAAAAATCATGCCTATTTATAAAATTTTACAACAAAGCCTTTCCCCCAAAAAACCAGAGACATTGAGTGTACCAGTCCTCGCTATGATCTTGATCACAATTCCCAGAATCATATTTGTAAAAAGTTGTCAGGTGCTCAGTGGGAAGATCTCTTTGAGCCTCTCCCACATTCAACTCCCTCTCCTAGTAGATCACTCTTCATTTTACTCACCAACCACTTCCACCCCTAATCTATCAAATCTAGTTCCTTGCATGCACGGGAAAAGAAAACGGAAAATCAGATCGAGCCTAGAAATCAGATCTCGTCTTAATGGTAAAAGACGTCCCTAGATTTTTCTCACCAAACCTAGATATCAATAGGTCTTTCGTGTGCCAAGGAAAGAAAAATTGGGATGAATCCAAAATCAGATTGCATATTAATGGTGAGAGAAATTTTGAGACCCTCCTCACCAAAGCAGCCTCCATATTAATGCTCCTTTTCATTTGGCATGTAGGAGACTCCAAGAAATAATAATAAAAACATAACAATACGCATCCCTAGGAGCTCTATGGATTGAAAATGGTAGAAAATTTAGATACAGAGGCATGACTTCCATTGATTCCTATTTTAAATTTGGATCGTCCACATGGGAGATCCACTTTAGAGTGCTCATGCGGGTTCCCCTTTCCTTTTACAACTTTTGGAAAAATGTAAAATTTTCACATTTTGCTCCACACCTTTGCCCTCGAGAAATGAGCTTGAGACATGTCCAAAGGTGGGTCCCAAAGGAACCACGGCCAAATTCTACTATTTCACCTCCCTTTTAGAAAAGGGAAAATTTTCCAAATTTTCCCTATAGCTCCACCCTTCCACTTCTAGTCTTTGATGTGGGTCCCAATGGAATCACGCTTCCCTTTTTACTTTTAACTCCTTTTTCCACAAAGGGAATTTTCTAATTTTCCTCCGAAATTCACACCTCCACCGTTGGTGGGGGAAAATTTTTGACTATTTTCTGCAGGGTCTATGGGCCATTTTGATGTTTTAATCCTTTTGTAACAAGAGGAAAAAAATCCAATTTTCCTCCAATTGTCCGCTTCCCTGCCCCTCTGACTTTTCAAACTACCACACGTCACAATGGCGCATCTTGAGATGGTCCTCAAAAGTTTATACCTTGAAAGAGCTTGGGCTCACCACGTGTCCTTGCCTAGCAAGATTTGTTTCAAGGTTTAAAGCTCAGAGAAAAGTTCCATGTGTCGGGATCTGAGGCAGTCTCTTTTTGCCATTGAAAAGTCCAAGAAAAATGCAAATTGAGTGGAGGCCTCCAAGTTTCCTCTTTGCGCTTCATTAAAGTAAACTTCAAGGGCTGGTCCTGAAACACATGCAATTTCTCCATGTATCCCTGGCCCCTTAAAACCTTTTTGAAAAAGGACTAAGTATGGGAAGACCCAGTAGAAGCCTCCACGTGTCTTCATGGAACAATTTCAAAATGGTGCCTAAAGCAGAGACCCTGAATGAGTGTGGGCTCACCACGTGTCTCTCTTCTACCAAACTGTACCAACTATATAAAAAATTTCTTAGTCCGGGAAAAGCAATGGAAACCTCCACGTGTCCTCCCAACGCAACTTCAAGGCCAAACTAAAAAGTGAACTTTCAAGTGAGTGTCATTCTTCCACATAGACAAGTTTTCAAGTTGAGGCGGTTTATAAAATTATGAAGCACCCCGCCAAGCCACGTCCAACCAAAAGGCCATGTTTCTGTTGATGTAAGGATGTAAATTTGGTGGGAGAAACACTTGTCAAACCGTAAAATGTAGAAAAACAACCACATGAGCCTGGAGATGAAGTTTTCTCCAAGGAAAAAGAATTCAAAAACATTACAAAGCTCATAATTCTCTCGAGCTACATCCATTTATTTTTCCTCAAGTATTTAAGGAAAAAAATGACAAGGACATAAAATCGACTTTGGAAAATGGAAAGAATGGGAGAGCCCGAGCTTTTTCACCCAAATACAAACCTTTTCAAATGAACAAGGGAACGAGGAAATAATTTTGGTTTTATACATGATCCTTGGTCCAGAAAGGACTGATTATGGCAACAAAAGGAAAGCAGGGACCTCTTAGGCACAACACGGGGATATAATTTATGACGGGGCTATAAATTGATAAATTTTTCAATGGAAAAATGGGGCGAGACTATTTTGAGCACCAACACCACCTCTGTTTGTCCATATGTCTGTGGATGGAAATTTGTACTCCTCTATAACCTGGTATCCATCTTGTCCCAAAAAGTAGTCCAAAACTTCCCCAAGAACTTGGAATCCCTGTCAGAAACAATGGACTTCGGCAAACCAAAATGCACCCATACATTATTAAAGAAAATATCTATTGCCTCATGTGCTTTTACTGTATTTTTACATGCCATAAGAACACACATATTACTGAATCTATCAACAACAACATATAGATAGTCATGGCCATGTTTAGACATAGGTAATCCTCCTACAAAATCTATAGAAATGTCCTCCCAAGGATGAGTAGGTATTGGAAAAGGCATATACAAACCCTCCTTCCTAGTCTTAGGCTTGCTAATACAACAAAGTTTACATCCCCATATAAACATTGATACTTCTTCTTGTATATTGGGCCAATACATGTACCTTTTCAAGTGGGCTAGGGTCTTACCAACACCAAAATGTCCCACTACTTTTGAGGTATTTTCTTCCCTCATCAATAGAATTCACTCTTCTTTTGGCACACAAAGCTTCCCCCATCGGTAGAGCAGCCCGTATTTGAGATAAAAATCTTCAATCCCTGTCCTTTCATCCCCTTGGGACTATAACTACTGATATGTCACCCCAAAGTCTTTGTCTTTGGGCACATGTGTCTCCATAATCTTCCTTCGTAGGGCTCAATATGAGAGATAGTGGCCAAACAGAAAGCTTCTCTGTTTGGGTGGCCTAGACAACATTTCGCCAACAAGTATGTACTACCCCTTGTATTTAATCACCAGATGGAGCTCTTTGAAGGAACCCCATCCATTTTTAGTTCCTTGTTTTGCTGTAATTTAGACTATTCTTGTTATAACATTCCCATTTTAAGACTTTAGAAACAATTATATATATCTATATATATATATATATATATATATATTGTAATGTTCTTTTTCTAAATAAAGCATTATTTAGAGCCAATCAATTTCAAATAGATAACCATATGCAGCTGTAAATGACTCGGTGATCCATCGATCTATTCATTCCATAACTCAGTAATCTACCGATCTATTTATGTTATCTTTAAGTATTGAATACATATCGTATACTTTGTATACTTGGTTTCCTACCCTACACCAGGTATTGAGTGATTTGTTTAAAGAACATATCTAAATATTTATTACCAATATTCATCTGATATCACGTTGTTTTAAACTTGGTGACATAGGACAATGCAACCAATAGCTTGTGATACTTTGGCCAAAGATTTACAACATACTATGTATGTCACTATTCCTAGATGACATACTCATCATATTGGAATACGTCCTTCACCTCACTCCTCTATTATCATGATTGGTCTTTACTGACTACCGTCAGTCCACTTGTCTCAGGTTTAACCCTAGCCCTAGTTAGAAACATAAATTATTATAGGAAGATGCTCAAAATGACTTAGGGTAAATGGGAATACTCGGTTGACCTTAAGTCAACTAGGTGTGCCAAAGTACCTGAGCCATTGGAAGCTACTTCTTATCCTAAATATGCCACAAACCGACCTAGAGAGAAACTAAGTGAAAGTTCTTATTGTGTGTAGATCTGGATGATCAATGTGGAAGGGTGATGCCACATGTCAACTAAAATGTTGTATTCTCGAGAAGACCTAAGTCCTCTTGAAAGTACAGCCCTGCAGTTGGTGTGTGCCAACATCCTACAGAAACTACCTCATCGAGATGTACATACCCCAAGGAGATCATTAATACATTGTTAATTTGGATTATGTCTTGATTACAACAACCCTGCTAAACCCTAATCCAACACTCCATAAGTTCTTTCCTAAATTTGTTTCATTTAGTCCATGAAGAACTTCCTTAACTTATGATTGCTTTTTAATGTTTGCTTACATTAAATAACAAGCAGTTAACCAAAACAGGACAGCAATAACATAAGTTCCAAAATATTGTAATTTCACATTCAGGGAAGTTTAGCAACCATATAGGTCCAACCAAGTAGACTTTAGACTAAATGAAGTCCTATGAATTACATTCTTTCACCAATTCCTTTTTGGTTTACATTTATTTAAGAGAGGAAGAGTCTTCCTCTAAATGTTTTAGTGTTAAGATTACCATTCAAAATATCCATAGTTCTTACTTTATGTTCATTATGCAACACATTACTATGTTAAATTGTTTAGATAAAACACCTAATTTTATGCAACTTCACAAGTTGCATCATTATAAGGGAAATTGAACTAATTCCCATTATCTATCTTATCAAAGATAACAAGATAAGCATAATATAATATAATGAATATCAACAAGATAGAACTTTCATCTTCTTTATAAAAGTACGAGATAAATTACACAACCAATGCAAATAAATCACAACTTGCAATTCATCATTACAACTTATAAAATTTACAAGACTATGCACTTTAGGCATACTACATAACAACAACCTTCATTCTATAAGTATACAACTTTTATTTTTCAATACAACAAAAGAATGAATTAGAATTCTTTACAAAGAATGAATGAATTCTTTACAAAGATTCAGACTTATATCAGCCAATGCATCATATAAGATTTTTCCTTCTTTTATCACTTACGATGTCCATCTGCAAAAATTGCTAGCACGGGTCAGTTCAATGAACTAAGCATGATAAGCACTAAGCATTAAAATGAAGTGCATTCCACTAATTGTTTCATTAAAGAAACACTGCTTTAATGAGATAATTAAAACATCATACAATAAGCATAAGTGATACCAAACAGAAAAGAAGTACATTAATAAATCTAGATCAACTTTTAAGAGGAGAGAAGAATATAACAAACAATATTTGCATAAGAACTTAAAGTTCTATTGATCCTATCAATGGCTTGTAAACAACAATAAATCTTACCATCCCATTATCTCATAATTCTAACCTATTAGAATACCACATTTATCTTTTCTATGAGACAAAATAAGTGTAAACAACATGGTTCATTCTAGGATGATTCATCTAAATCATAAGCAAGAATAAGGAGAACCATTACGTACCATGCCCAAACCTATAACATTAGAAAAACATACCAGATTCATACATGAATTACCTGTTTCGTTATGGAATATCAATCCTATAATTTTCAACATTAGGATATACATCAAAACAAAGTTTCATATCAATACAAGAAGGTATCGAAAATTAGAACAGACTAACTGAAATTCTAATTTCAAATCCACATGTTAGAAGGTATCAATAAAATATCTTTAATCAATGTTCACAAACAAAGTAGCCTCAAAGAGGAGTTAATCTATACTCAAGTTCATCCCAAAAGATAAAGAGTACAAGAGACAAACCTACTCCTATCCATTTAAACTAGGCAAGGCTAGTCAACAATAGTCGAACCCATAAGTATGAATTTACTTATTAGTAGAACCCTCTTGGCTACTAACTCTCTACATTATTTCAACAATGATTCAAACAAGGTAGACCAATAGGTCATAAGAAATCACCATCTCGAAAGAGAATCGAGTACAGATAAGTTTAAATAATGAGCTTATCGAAAGACAGAGAAAAGGTAACTCTAATAAGGAAAGGTCCATTTAATAAATCGTTTCATACAACTGAACAAAAGAAGTTCAGTTTCAAATCAAATCAGGTTGAAAGCATATTGTAGACCCAAAACAACATACTGACCCCAAGAGAATACTTATATATATTTTCTTTCTAAAAAAGAAACCAAGGTCTTATTCACTGTATCAGTCAAGAATAACCTCCCAAAATAGTAAACTATAAAGTTCAGAATTACCCATGAACCCAAGACTGAAGACTAACAAAGGCTTCACCACTTAATATGAAGAGTAAATAGTTCATGTTTCAAAGAACTAAGCACAAAACAAAGAATGGAGAAAGTATCTTTCCCATTATAGATCCAGTGTCCATGGTAATAACTCAACCATCCACCGAAACCCAAAATTGTTTTAAAGAATCAGAAGAGAGAGTAAGAACCAAAAATGTTTAAGTCAGAAGATGTCTTAATCTTAATTCCAAAGAAACAGACAAAATTTAAAACAAAACTCTCACATCCACAAAATCACGACAGAGGTGACTTAGCTTCAACAAAACAGTCAACCCAAAATGTGAGATTCCTCAAAATAGAGGGGAAAGAACACCCCCTTCTATTCTCACACCAATACCATCTCAAAGGAGTCATTATAGTCATAAAATAGAAGTTCCACATTCCTTTAAGCAAGATGTTTCTAGTTCCAAATCTTGAAGAGATTTTAAATGACTCAAACAAGCTTTCACCTAGTTCCCTGGTGAGTAGTCGCTCAATAAAATAATTATAAGATTAATAATTTTACTACAAGAGAAACCCAACACTAACATGCTAGAACATAATCGAATACATCAACCCAACTTCAAACTCATAACACACAAGTGTTACATACGAGTACAGTGTCGAACCCGAGCTTCACACAAAATTTTATAACTTCACATGAAAAAATAGTGTGAGTACAAGTCCAAATACAAACTCCAAGCAAACAATGATTAAGTGAAGGATAAGTTTTTCAAACACTGGTTCAGAACAACACGAAACCCCAACAAAATTTTACATCTAAAAACACAACCCAAAAGCAAAATCAAATAGAACTCAAATTTCCCTAAGTTCAGATCCTTATATTGCCACAAAAGTTAGTTCAAAGCACAATAACTTTGAATACAAGATCTAGAGTGCAAAAATAGAGATACAGAACCAAGTTTCGCATACAAACTTCTCACACATGCTGTCATAAAACTTGCACAACGAGACAGTTTCCAAAACAACACTATTTTCCATGGATACAAATCTAAACAACACAAAGATTCACCAAACCCAGCAAGAAAATAACTAGATGCAGACAGAAAATATGAATCCCATGAGATCGAGTTGTTCTAATGAATCATTTAGAAGAAAACAAAGAATTTTAATAGTTAGAGCCTACCATGCCTGATAGTGCTTCCACCAAATCGAAGGAGACTTCCAACCAAGCTTCTAACTCTTTTTCTCCTCCACGAAAGATCAACAATCAAACATCTTTTCCTCCTACGCCTCATATACTTTCCTTCGATCAAAAATAGACCATAGAAACCAAAAATAGCTTTGAAGTGAAGGTCAAACTGCTGGTTGAAGAACCAGTTAGCTCCATGTAGAGAAAAATATGCCATGCATGCAAAACAAAATAACCTCCTACAAACCCGTCTTCTAAGTTTCTAAGACGGTTTTCACACAAAGATCGAGGCTCATTAATGCCATAAATGCCATTCATTCCAAAATTCCCACTTATCTTTCCTTGCCACCACCTCCTAAATCTGGCGAATTCCAATTCCATACAAAAATACCATTCCATCTTTTAGTGGAGCTTGATGTAAGCCTCCTCCAAGTCTACTAGATCCATGCAAAATCGGTAGTACTTCCATCATTTAAACCCTATCAACTCCTTTAAATGCCATTGGAACCATCACCCTTAAGACATGCGACCCCTTAGGTTCCCTTCATAGTTTTGGATGGATCCGTTAGAACTTAGGTTAGTTTAGCAATTACCAACATAGGTCTTAAAACATTTACCAATAGAATTCCCACCTTAGGTTAGGTTTAATTCATAACCTTTTAATATTAGGTACTAGTTAAAATAGCCTTATATTACTTTAGTAACCCTTCCCTTATTCATTTAGCACAATGCTTAGGTTAGGATGCCAACCCCACAATTAGAATAAGAGGCTTAGGTTAGAATAGAATTCAAATAAGTAAACATATATAGAACATATATGTTCTTACCTAGCTTAGGCTCCTTTGTTAGGATGATCCTTAGATTTTTAGGATTCTGAACTCATCCTCTAGAGAATTAAATTTTACTTAAGTCCTTAATGTCCTGCCAAGATCAATCACCAAAGACCCAAGCACAAACATACAGCTGAATGAAAACATGTTCAAATAAGGCCAAAGAATTATAACAAACAAAGTTCAGTCTTTACGTCTCTCAAACTACTAAATGTCAATTTACCATTCATTCTAAGAAGAAGATTTGAAACATTCCTTGGATCACTGAAATTGATCCAAGGATGATTCGGAAGAGGGAATAAGTCTGCAACTCTTAAAGCCAGATTGCAACTCCTCCTTCCAAAGTGAAAATGAATTCTTGATAACCATATAATTTTAGTCTAATGATTTTTAGAACATAAAAGATTTATCCTTATCAAGCATGATCTTCAACAGTCAAAAGAACACATCTTTATCCTAGAAAATCACATGTCAACACTTGAATGCAAAAAGAGGAATATATCAGTTGTCGAGGGTGTTACATGCTTCCCTCCTAAAAGAATCATCATCTCGATGATTATCTCATTTTTAACAGATTGCATCAAGGAAAAATCATCTTATTCACTTTTCTTACCATATGTCAAAAACATATCAGCATTATTAAGTTCCAGAAATCAGCATTACATAGTTGTTTATTCAAAATAAATAAATATCTTCCCAAAAATGGCTTACTTATTGTATTATAAAGATAAAATCACACATTTTTACGAGTTCAATGAGAATCAATCTTGTTCAAATAGGTATGGAAAAGTAATTTTCATATCCTCAAGGTTTTCCCAAGTTACACTTTCTTCATTAAACTGGTCCCATTGGACCTTGCATTGACTTATCTCACGATTTCTCAAATGCAATCGACGTGAGTTTCAAGCACTCATATGGGTTTAACCACGATTATTCCCGGGTCTTGGACCTATAAGGAATTCCAATTTAACACATGTGATAAATCTGAAACATATTTCTTAAGAAAAGAAATATGGAAAACATCATGCATTCGTGACAAAGTAGGAGGTAATGCTAAACGATAAGCTACAGGGTTGATTACTTCAACTATCTCAAAAGGTCCCACATAACGAGGTGATAACTTGGTAGCCTTGCCAAAAGTTATAGAACTCTTTTTCGGTTTAACCCGAAGAAAGACCTTCTCACCAAGTTCAAATTTCTTATCAACCCTCTTTAAGTCAACATAACTCTTTTGCCTATCTCTTCTTCTTTCAAGCATTCACGAATCAATTTAACTTGTTCCATTTCAGTAAGAATTTTAGGTCCAATTACCTCTCTATCCTCCATGTTGTCCCAACTAATAGGGGTTCTATATTTTCTTCCGTATAATGCCTCGAAAGGTGTCATTTTAAGAGAAGCATGATATGTATTATTGTATGCAAATTCAACTAATGGAAGATACTCTTCCCACTTATACTGTTGATCCATACAATACATCCATAACATATCTTCTAAAACTTGATTTACTCTTTCAGTTTGTCCATTCATTTCCGGATGATATGCAGAACATAAATTTAGCTTAGTCCCTAGAGCTGTATTAAGTGTTTGCCAAAATCTTGATGTCATTCTAGGATCTCTATCCAAAATGATTAATTCAGGTACTCCATGTAATCTGAAAATTTTGTGTACAAATATTTTAGCCAAAATAGGAGAATCATCCTTCAGATTCCCAGCAATAAAATGTGCTACCTTTGTTATTTTATCCACAACTACTAAAATAACATCATGTTTATTTCTTGACATAGGCAACCCTTGTACAAAATCCATGCTTATTACTTGCCACTTGTATTGTGGTATGCTATGAGGATACAACAATCCGGCTGGGTGCATATGTTCCACTTTAACACGTTGACACTCAAGACAATGTGTCACAAAGTCTATAACATCCTTTTTCATTCCTTTCCAGAAATATTGTTGTTTTATATCAGCAAGCATTTTTGTAATGCCAGGGTGTCCAGAAAAAGATGAATTGTGAAATTTTGCTAACAATTTCTTTCTCAAATCATTTAGCGAAGGTACATATACTATATTTTCAAATCATAGGATTCCTTCGTTATCAAAGTGAAAAACTTTATACCTCAAATCATTCAAATATGTAACAAATGCTTTTACTTGCTAAAAGTAAGTTTTAGATTCCATAACACTTTTTACTTCATCCTTAAACTGAGTTCTTAACGTTATAAGAGCATAAATGTGCTTCCTACAACTTAGAGCATCATCCACTCTATTTTCTTTACCCTTTATATAACTGATGTCAAAATAATATTGAGACAAAAAATCTAACCACCTTTGTTGTATTTCATTAATATTTGGCTAAGTGAGGATATACTTTAGTCCAAGGTGATCGGCTTTCAATTCAAAAGGTTTACCAAGAAGGTAATGTCTCCAAACTTGTAGTGCATGAACAATGGCAGCAAGATCTAAATCATGTGGAGCATAATTCAACTCATGTAACTTTAGTTTTCTACTTTTGTAAGCTATGACATGACCATTTTGTAACAAAATACCTCCTATACCTTCACTAGATGCATCGATTACCACCATAAAATCTCCATTAGGATCTAGTACTGCAAGAATAAGTGCTGAGGTTAACTGTTCTTTCAAGGTTTTGAATGTAATTTCACATTTCTTAATCCAAAAAGTTTTTTTATCTTGCTTCGTAAGGAAGTTATTGGTGCACTATCTTAGAAAAATATTTTACAAATTTCCTATAGTAGCTTAAAGAAGTCCCATGAAGCTTCTAACTTTATGTACATTCTTAGATGCAAGCCACTTTGTTATAGCTACAATTTTTGAAGGATCTACAACAATTCCATTCTTACTTATTACATGTCCCAAATAGTGTACTTCTGTGTCATAGAAGAAACATTTAGACAACTTACCAAATAACCATCTCTTTCTTAATATTCCCAAAGCTATCTTCAAATGCTCATGGTGTTCCTCAATACTTTTGGAATATATGAGAATTTCGTCCAAGAATACGAACACAAATTTGTCCAAGTATTCTTGAAAGATATTTTCATTAAATTCATAAATGCTATAGGTGCATTAGATAATCCAAAAGGTAAAACCATGAACTCATAATGTCCATACCTTGTTCGAAAGTTGTTTTATGAATATATTCATCCTTAATTTGTAATTGATGATATACGGATCGAAGATCTATCTTAGAGTATACTGATGTTCCACGCATCGATCAAATAAATCATCAATCCTAGGGACTAGGTATCTATTCTTGATTGTTGCCTTGTTTAACATGTTGTAATTAATGCACAATCTAAGGGTTCCATCTTTCTTTTCCACAAAAATTACGGGTGCTCCCAAGGTGAAATACTTGGTCTAAAAACCTTTAGAAAAAAATTTCATAACTAAGCCTTAAGCTATACTAATTCTATAGTATTCATTTGATACATTTTTAGAAATAGGTTTTGATCTCAATCGTGAAATCAAACTCCCTTTTGGGTGGAGACCTAGAAATTCTTCCCAAAATATGTCATCTTTGAACTCTTGTAACAAGTGGATATTGTTCCATAACATTTTCATCTTCGTTGATTCAAAAGTAATTTTTACTACATATAAAGGTACAACCTTTATTTTGGCCTTTTTAAGTTGCATAATGACAATTTTCTAAATGAAATCTCAAATTTTACACTCGAATCTCTATTTTTTTTTCTGTGTCGTCTAAACAACTAATGTGTTTTTCAAAACAATCCACTTAGCCTTATGTTCTACTAAGCAATTAACACCTATGATTACATCATAAGACCCCAAGGGTGTAACATAAAGATTAACTTCAAAGTGGAAAAGTTAGGTAAATCAAGGACTAATCCAAATAGAAACATAATAACCGTATGAACAACATTGTTCCCATACTATATGGCTTTTTTTTTAGTTTTGATGCTAATTTACTAGAAATAAAACATTTAGTAGCTTTGGTATCAAAAAGAATAGTTATAGGTAATCCAAATAACTTACCCGAAACTTCTGGGCGTGGCATGCTTCTCTCCTTGTCGGCTAGTGCATCGTGTATGGCCGTTAATTACGATCATCCTTCTTCAAAGTACATTGATTCATGTAATGATCTTTGCCATAGTTATAACAGCCTCATATAAGTCCCTTCCTAGGCTTGGGTTTATTTCCACCTTAGAGTTATCGTTTGACCTCATAGGACTTATATCATTATTATTGTTCTTAGCAAAGTTGTTCCAGTGCATTACTAGCAAAATTTTTTTGCAGCGCTTTCTTATTAGTATCACATGAAAACTTACTTTTCATTCCAAATTTCTTCCATGGTACTTTCTTAGGTGCAAGAGATGATGAAGAGGAGTTGGGATTTTTCTTCCTTACTTCCTCCTTGTGAGCAGAAATTACCTTTAATTTATGTTCTCGCCTTATGGATTTTTCAACAACCCCTTCCATCGTGGTTGCACTATGAACATCCACCTCTCTCCTATATGGGATTCAATCCCATGATGAATTTTCGTATCCTAAACTTCTCATCAATTTGGAAATGAGGTATATACATAAGGAGTTTTGTAAATCATTCCCGGTGTACTTAGTTCAGATTAGCTTCCCCTGAGCTAAGTTCTAAAACTCAGTCATTTTTACGATCATAGTAAAGTTGTGGTAGCCATCGTTTCCTGAAGTATCCATTAAATTGATCCCATGTGATATTAGCTTCATCAATATTCAATTAAGCCTTACGGCTGTCCCACCATGAAGATGCTTCATGAGAAAGCTGATATGCTCCCATATCACCTTTGTTTTTCCGAGAAATTCCTTATTACAAAGTATTTCTCCATTTCTGAGCAGTTCTCGAGATCCATCTCCCAATGTGGTGCCATCAAACTTGGGTGGACTTATCCTTTTTATATCATTAGTGAGTTCAGTTGCCAGCCTAGCCTTTTTGTTCTCAGGCTGAACAGGTATGTTAACATTGTTATTATCAACACCCACATTAGCGTTGTCCCCCAGAGGTGGCTGATTATTGTTATCATCTTCTTCTTCCTCCTCATTGCCATTACTTACTCTTAAAGTATAGCCAAACGATCTCTTGTGTCCATCAAGACAACAAGGATCTCATTGAGTTTCTGGGAAGTTACTGCTCCTTCCTCAGGCAGAGGATTATTTGCAACATTTCCTCTTGTTCTAACCATTTTCTATTACAAGAAAATTTAAGTTTCATCAGATTATGGACACAATAGGTCAAGAGATGTAACCTTTAGCTCTTTTATACTAAGAGATATAACATTCCCATTTTAAGACTTTAGAAACAAGGGATTATATATATATATATATATATATATATATATATATATATATATAATGTTCTCTGTTCTAAATAAAGTATTATTTAGAACAAACATTCCATGCGAATCGATTTCAAATAGATAACCATATGCATTTGTAAATGACTCGGTGATCCATCGATCTATTCATTCCATAACTCAGTAATCTACCGATCTATTTATGTTATCTTTAAGTATTGAATACATATTGTATACTTCATATACTTGGTTTCCTACCCTACACCGAGTACTGAGTGATCTGTTTAAATAACATATCTGAATATTTGTTACCAATATTCATCTGATATCACGTTGTTTTAAACTTGGTGACATAGGACAACGCAACCAACAACTTGCGATACTTTGGCCAAATATTTACAACATACTGTGTATGTCACTATTCCTAGATGACATACTCGTCATATTGGAATACGTCCTTCACCTCACTCCTCTATTATCATGATTGGTCTTTACTAACTACTGTTAGTCCACTTGTCTCAATTTATCCTATCCAGTTAGAAACATAAATTATCATAAGAAGATGCTCTCAATAACTTAGGGTAAATGGGCATACTTAGTTGACCTTAAGTCAACCGGGTGTGCCCAAAGTACCCTTTAGCCATTGGAAGCTACTTCCTATCCTAAATATGCCACTAACCTGATCTAGAGAGAAACTAAGTTCAAGTTCTAATTATGTGTAGATCTGGATGATCAATGAGGAAGGGTGATGCCACATGTCAACTACAACATTGTATTCTTGAGAAGACCCAAGTCCTCTCTAAATTACAGCCCTGCAGTTGGCGTGTGCCAACATCCTATAGAAATTACCACATCAAGATGTACATACCCCAACGAGATCATTAATACATTGTTAGTTTGGATTATGTCTTGATTACAACAACCCTGCTAAACCATAATCCAACACTCCATAAGTTCTTTCCTAAATTTATTTCATTTAGTCCATGAATAAATTCCTAATCTTATGATTGTTTTTTAATGTTCGCTTACATTGAATAACAAGCGATTAACCAAAACATGACAGTAATAACATAAGTTCTAAAATATTGTAATTTCACATTCAAGGAAGTTTAGAAACCATATAGGTCCAACCAAGTAGACTTTAGACTAAATGAAGTCCTATGAATTACATTATTTCACCAATTCCTTTTTGGTTTACATTTATTTAAGAGAGGAAGAGTCTTCCTCTAAATGTTTTAGTGTTAAGATTACCATTCATAGTATCCATAGTTCTTCTTGCATGTTTCATTACGCACCACATTACTATGTTAAATTGTTTAGATAAAACACCTAATTTTATGCAACTTCACAAGTTCCTTCATTATAAGGAAATTAAACTAATTCCCATTATCTATCTTATCAAAGATAACAAGATAAGCATAATATAATATAATGAATATCAACAAGATAGAACTTTCGTCTTCTTTATAAAATTATGAGATAAATTACACAACCAATGCAAATAAATCACAACTTGCAATTCATCATTACAACTTATAAAATTTACAACACTATGCACTTTAGGCATACTACATAACAACAACCTTCATTCTATAAGTATACAAATTTTCTTTTTCAATACAACAAAAGAATGAATCATAATTCTTTACAAAGATTCAGACTTATTTCAGCCAATACATCGTATAAGATTTTTCCTTCTTTTATCACTTACGATGTCCATCTATAAAATTTCTAGCAGTTCGATTCAATGAACTAAGCATGATAAGCGCTAAGCATTAAAACAAAGTGCATTCCGCTAATTTTTTCATTAAAGCAACATTGCTTTAATGAGATAATTAAAACATCAAACAATAAGCATAAGTGATACTAAGCAGAAAAGAAGTACATTAATAAATCTAGATCAAATTTTAAGAGGAGAGAAGAATCTAACAAACAATATCTCGCATAAGAACTTAAAGTTCTATTGATTCCTATAAATGGCTTGTAAACAACAATAAATCTTGCCATCCCATTATCTCATAATTCTAACCTATTAGAATATCACATTTATCTTTTACGTGAGACAAAATAAAGTGTAAACAACAAGGTTCATTCTAGGATGATTCATGTAAATCATAGCAAGAATACGGAGAACCATTACGTACCATGCCCAAACCGATAACATCTGAAAAACATAATAGATTCATACATGAATTACCTGTTCCTTTCTAGAATATCAATCCTATAATTTTCAACATTAGGATATACATCAAAATAGAATTTCATATCAATACAAGAAGGTATCGAAAATCAGAACAATCTAACTGAAATTTTAATTCCAACTCCACATGTTAGAAGGTATCAATCAAAGATCTTTAATCAATGTTCACAAACAAAGTAGCCCCAAAGAGGAGTTAATATATACTCAAGTTCATCCCAAAAGATAAAGAGTACAAGAGACAAACCTACTCCTATCCATTTAAACTAGGCAAGGCTAGTCAACAACAGTCGAACCCATAAGTATGAATTTACTTATTAGCAGAACCCTCTTGGCTACTAACTCTCTACATTATTTCAACAATGATTCGAACAAGGTAGACCAACAGGTCATAATAAATCACCATCTTGAAAGAGAATCGAGTATAGAGAAGTTCAAACAATGAGCTTATCCAAAGACAGAGAAAAGGTAACTCTAATAAGGAAAGGTCCATTTAATAAATCATTTCATACAAATGAATGAAAGAAGTTCCAGTTTCAAATCAAATTAGGTTGAAAGAATATTGCAAACCAAAAAAACATACTAACCCAAAGAGAATACTTATATATATTTTTTCTCAAAAAGAAACCAAGATCTTATTCTTTGTATCGGTCGATAATAACCTCTCAAAATAAGTAAACTATAAAGTGCGAATTACTATGAACCCAAGACTAAAGACTAACAAAGGCTTCACCACTTAATACGAAGAGTAAATAGTTCGTGTTTCAAAGAACTAAGCACAAAATAGTATAACAGAGAAAGTATCTTTCCCGTATAGATCCAGTGTCCACGGTAATAACTCAACCATCCATTGAAACCCAAAATTGCTTTAAAGAATCAGAAGAGAGAGTAAGAACCAAAAACATTTAAGTCAGAAGATGTCTCAATCTTAACTCCAAAGCAACATGAACAAAATTCAAAACAAAACTCTCACATCCACAAAATCGTGACAGAGGTGACTTAGCTTCAACAAAATAGTCAACCCAAAATGTGGGATTTCTAAAGCAGATGGAAAAAACACCCCCTTTATTGTTACACCAATACCATCTCCAGCATTTGATACGGTCATAAAACATAAGTTCCACGTTCCTTTAAGCAAGAAATTTCTAGTTTCAAATCTCGAAGAGATTTTAAACGACTCAGACAAGCTTTCACCTAGTTCCCTGGTGAGTAGTCGCTCAATAAAATAATTATAAGCTTAATACTTTTACTACAAAAGAAACCCAACACTAACATGCCAGAACAAAATCGAATACATCGACCCAACTTCAAACTCATAACACACAAGTGTTACATATGAGTACAATGTCGAACTTGAGCTTCACACAAAAGTTGAGAACTTCACACGAAAAAATAGTGCAAGTATAAGTGCAAATATGAACTCCAAGCAACGGTTCCGTGAAGGATAAGTTTTTCAAACATTGGTTCAGAACCACACGAAACCCCAACAAAAGTTTATGTCGAAAAACACAACCCAAAATCAAAATCAAACAAAACTCAAATTTCCCTAAGTTGAGATCCTTATATTGTCACGAAAGTCGGTTCAAAGCACAATAACTTCAAATACAAGATATATAGTGCAAAAACAAATATCTGAGAACCAAGTTTCACATACAAAATTCTCACACATGTTGTCATAAAACTTGCACAATAAGGACGGTTTCAAAACAACACTATTTGCCATGGATACAAATCTTAACAACATAAAGATTCATCAAACCAAAGCAAGAAAATAACCAGATAGACAAGAAAATATGAATCTCATGAGAGTAGAGTTTTCTAATGAATCATTTAGAAGAAAGCGAGAGAGTTTTAATAGTTAGAGCTTATCATAGCGATAGTGCTTCCATGAATTGAAGGAGACTTACATCCGAGCTTCCACCGCTTTTTCTCCTCCATGAAATATCAACAATCAAACATCTTTTCCTCCTAGGCCTCATATACTTTCCTTCGATCAAAAATAGACTATAGAAACAAAAATAGCTTTGAAGTGAAGGTCTAGCTTGCTGGTTCGAAGGACAGTTAGCTCCATCCAGATTAAAATCGCCATGCATGCAAAAAAACCAAATAACCTCCTACAAACCCGCCTTCTAAGTTTCCAAGACAGTTTTCACACAAAGACCAAGGCTTATTAATTCCATTCATTCCAAAATTCCCACTTATCCTTTCTTGCCACCACCTCCTAAATCTAGTGAATTCCGATTCCATACAAAACTACCATTCCATATTTTAGTGGAGCTTCCACGTAAGCCTCCAAGTCTAATAACTCTGCCAAATGGCAAGATTCACGATCCAAAACCGAGGGGTTTCGGACTTAAGGCAGTATTAACAAATGTGCCAAATGAATTGCAAAACAACATCTCGAAAAGAGATGTAAATTACTCAAAGAATTCGAAATACATCAATTATCTCTGCCAAGAGATGTCTATCTCTTCTTCCGGTTACATATGTATTTATAATACTTTATAAATACGAAAGGACACCTAGAAAGATGTGGAAGGTCACCAGTCTCGAGGGAGACGAGGTGTTTCATCTTCCAAGACTTACATGTGCACTAATTTTGCGAAACATACTATTTTTAGAATTTACTATTTTTAGACAGCAGTACAAAAATCACAATTTGGGCCCCTTAAACGTGGATTTCGGGGGTCAAACATTGCCGAACAAAGTTCTGCACCTTCTCATCACATTCTACACATTCCAAGCTTTCCGTTGCCTTTTGAACGGAGTCAATCGGAGCTACGGTGCAAAAGTTATGGTCTCTGGAAGTTGCTACTAGAACCATCATTTAAATCCTATCAACTCCTTTAAATGCCATTGGAACCATCGCCCTTAAGACATGTGACACCTTAGGTTCCCTTAATAGTTTAGGATGGATCCCATTAGAACTTAGGTTAGTTTAGCAATTACCAACATAGGTCTTAAAACATTTTCCAATAGAATTCCCACCTTAGGTTAGGTTTAATTCATAACCTTTTAGTATTAGGTACTAGTTAAAATAGCCTTATATTACTTTAGTAACCCTTCCCTTAATCATTTAGCACAATTCTTAGGTTAGGCTTCCAACCCCACAATTAGAATAAGAGGCTTAGGTAAGAACAGAATTCAAATAATTAAATGTAGCTAGAACATAGATGTTCTTACCTAGCTTAGGCTACTGTTAGGATGATCCTTATATTTTTAGGATTCGAACTCATCCTCGAGAGAATTGAATTTTTCTTAAGTCTTTAATGTCCTACCAAGATCAATCACCAAATACCCAAGCAAAAACATATAGCTAAATGAAAACATGTTCAAATAATGCCAAAGAATTGTAACAAACAAATTTCAGTCTTTACGTCTCAAACTACTGAATGTCAATTTATCATTCAATCTAAGAAGAAGATTTGAAACATTCCTTGGATCACTGAAATTGATTCAAGGATGAGTCAGAAGAGGGAATAAGTCAGCAACTCTTAAATCTAGATTGCAACTCCTCCTTCCAAAGTGAAAATGAATTCTTGATATCCATATAATTTTAGTCTACTGATTTTTAAGAACACAAAATTTTCATCCTTATCAATCATGATCTTAAACAGTCAAAAGAACACATCTTTATCTAGAAAATCACATGTCAACAGTTGAATGCAAAATAGGAAGATATCAGTTGTTGAGGGTGTTACACTTGTAAATCTGGAGAGGTTTGTGGTCAGTGTGCACAATAGTTTTTTTACCCAACAAATAATGCTTCCATTTTTTAATTACCTAAACTAGTGCATACATTTCCTTATCATATATTGAATATCCTTTAACTATGAAGTGAAAGTTTCAGAATGATAACATATGGGTTTACCTCCTTGAAGCAACACTTGCGCACCAATGGCGTAATCGCATGTGTCATGTCTACTTCAAAAGGCTACTGCAAATTAGGAATATAAATTACTAGAGCATGATAATCTTGTATTTCAATAACTCAAAGGATTTGTCTTGTTCCTTTCCCCAGTCAAATCCCTTACTCTTTACACCACTTGTGTGTAGAGGTGCTACAATCGTGGAGAAGCCTAGAATGAACTTCCGCATGTACTATACTGCTCCCACAAAACTCCTAGTCTCTTTAGCTCCTGTTGGGATTGGCCAATTAGTGATGGCTTCCAATTTCTTTGGATCCACTCGTAGCTCTCCTCCTCCAACCACGTTCCCAAGATAGACAAGTGATTGTGTGTCAAACTCACATTTCTTCATATTACAAAGTAGTTGTTTCTCCTTGAGAACTTACAATACTTGTGTAAATGAGTTAGATGTTCTTCCAATGTGGTACTAAAAGTGGAATATCATCTAGATATACTGATGAAACATGAATCTATGAAATCCCGTAGTACATCATTCATCAATCTCATAAATTTAGTGAGTGCATTGCATAACCTAAAAGGAAGTACTAACCATTCATACAAACCCTATTTTTTTAAAGCATTCTTCCATATATCCTCCTCCTTCATTCTGACTTGATGATAACCAGACTTGAGATCCAACTTTGTGAAGAATTTGGCATGTTGAAGTTGGTCCAAGAGATCATCTATGCGAGGAAGTGGATATCTATTCTTTATGGTGATTTTGTTTAAAGTGTGGTATTCAATGCACATTCTTCAAGAACAATCCTTCTTTGGAACCATCAAAATAGGTGAAGCATATGGTGAGGTGCTCGGATGTATCATTCCTTGGTCTAGTAGTTCCTGGAGTTTTTTCTTTACTTCAATACTTTCAAACAAGGATTTCCTATACAACCCGATGTTTGGTAGAGGGGACTCCGACAATAGCTGAATCTCATACTCTACTTCTCGTTTTAGTGGTAACCCATCAGAGCTGAAATACTTCTGAAAAAGACTAAATAATACTATCCAATTCATGCTTTCCGGTTAGAAATCTTTGAAAATTCTACCCCATCTTGTTTATCCTTTAACAAAAGTAAAAAAAACTGATTATGATTTTCCTGAATAAGTTGTTTTTCTTGGTTAGCACTCACCATAGTAACCCGTGTCTTACATTGGTGTTCCCAGGATGCTTAGAGTTGATCCCTTCCTTGATACATCCGTATCGGTTTTCCCTTCTCAAAAATATAGCATCCCTGATATATAAGTAAGGACTCCCAAATACAACATCAAAAGCATCAAGTGGAATAACATCAGCTTCCAAAACATCAATATACTAGGAATTTATCCCAAACTTGACCTTCAATCTTCTTGTTACCTGAATTTCAACACCCTTCTTCACCCAACCCAAAGGATAAGGGTGTGGATGCTCGTAAGTCTCAAGACCAAGCTTCTTTACAAGCTCGCTTTAGAAATCAAGTTAGGATCTGAGAACAGGTATCCACCAAAGCATTTACCTTAGTTCTCTTGATTTGGATTTTGATCTAGAATAGTCTGCTCATCTCCTCTTCTTAGCTATCCATGTTGGTGGCCGTGCATCCAAGCCTTTAATCTACATTAGAGTCATCTTCGATTTCCACATCCCCTTCTATTTTTATAGATGTCATGGACTTCTTCGAGTCCTTGGTTCGGTTCTTCATATGCAACTCCGGATGTAACTTCCAACATGTAGCGTCAGTATGACCATTAATATCACCTGATTCTTGAAACAATTCTTGGGATATTTATAAGTATTTAAAGTAGTGGCATCTTGTTTAACTTTCCCTTTCCACTTACCCTTGTTACTTGTTTGCCCATACTCTTTTTTCTGTTGATTTTTGTCGACTTTTTCCCTCGGCTCTACTTCTCCTTGCTTCTTTTCATCATCTATGTAGTATGCTTGTACACATGCCTCGTTGAGATCTTTAGGCTTGGTGGAGATGAATTTTCTTCAAAGGTGAGTGTGAATTCCTCCCAAGTACTTAGTTAGAATATCCTCATCCTCCAAATCCATGTTTAGCAACATGGCCTACCTCCGAAAATCCGTAGTATAGTCCTACACACTTTGACCATTACCTTGTCTAAAATACTACCATTTAATCATTTGGTTAGTCTTGTGGCCAATAGGATAGAAGTTAGCTCTAAGTAATTCTTTAAATTCTTGCCAATATTTCACAATAGGACACTTCTTCTTTTCACAAGTGGTTAGATGATTTTCCCACCAAACCAGAGTGTGTCCCTCCATTTTGAGATGTGTAAAGGTGATCCTCTATGCCTCAAAGTGACATTATGGATGCTAAAGAAGACTTTTAACTATTTTAACCATTTATCAAGAAACTCCGCATCTACTTGTCCTTTAAAGTTTTTAATATCAACTTCGTCTCAAGTTTAAAAGGAGTATGATCAGATTTTATCTTTTCTCTTGTGTTAGAAGTCTCTTCCTCATGCTCTTCCCCATAAATTTCCTCATGGTGGCTCCTTTGTAAGCGAAATTTTTAGCTAAACTCCAAACCACTTGATTCCATGGATTCTTGTTTGACAAAACTTGTCTTGATGAAATCGAGAAAGCTCTTCTTTCCTTCTAAACATCGTATCCATCATGGTTTCCAGCATCTCGATTCTACGGACCAAATTCTCTTCCTCCATTTTTCCTTGAATTCTCTATTTCCACTTCTTTGTAGAAATTTTTGGATCACAAGGTAAAGCCTCTTCGCCTTTAGATCTTGTCATTGTCATACAAATCCAAGAATGAATACCACAGTCTTGGATAATCGTTAGCTCTGATACCAAAATGATCTATAAACTCTTCAATTTTGGAATCATCCATAGAAACACAAATAAATGTTGTTGTTCTACCACAGTCCTAGATAATCGTTAGCTCTAATACAAAAATGATCTATAAACTCTTCAATTTTGGAATCATCCATAGAAACACAAATAAATGTTGTTGTTCTACTTTCTATTAGAAAATGATAGAGATAGCTAGTCAATGAATTATTCTTATTCTTATAATACACAATTGCAAGAAAGGAAAGAATTTAAGCTCATAAACACCAACAAAATTTATCTTGGAAAACCTCTAGAGAGGAAAAACCGAGGTCGGAAAGGGAAGCGCTCTTTCTTCCCACTTTTATTAGTCAATTCAAAATAAACAAGTACAGAAGATTCAATAAGTATGAAAGAGAAGTAGATAATATCTCACACTTCCTCCCAAATACTTGTTTACTCTATCTCGTAGATCAAGAATTTCGCGCTTGTTACCTGTCCAAGTTAATGTACCAAACTAAACACAAAAACCTTGAAAAACTCAAATGAAATCGATACGATTGACAAGATCCGAAGATGTAGATGGAGAAGAAAGCTGATGTAGACAAGATGGGCACACACGAGTGATCCTGCAAAGTAGATCCAAGAAACTGCGAGAAACAAATGCTTGTGAGAAAAATACCACGTTAAAAGATATTTGGGTGGACTACTGAAAAGCGGGTCCGGAAGCGATAAACTCCCTCGGCGGATATCAGTCCACATTTTTAATTAAGGAAAGAACCATACATGATAAAAGATGTACGTAAATGACTAGATTTTTTGATAAAAAATAACGAATTGAATCTAAACAGTGGATAGAAAGCAATAGAAAATAGGAAACTCTGAAAATAATGCTGGATTTGTGTTACCTGAGTTCTTTTACCTATCTCGCAACTGATCGATCGGCATCGATTAGGTAAAATAGGTGTCTCCGATTCGGTGACCGATTGGTTTAGCGTCGGGTCGGCATCGATATAGATCAACGTCGACTAGAGAAAATTTGCAAGACAGTGGAGGCTAGATCATCGATCTCTGCTAGATCTGCAAGTGTCATAGGGATACTGACAAGGCTCCACCTGTGTTGGATGCGGAACAGAGTCACCAAGAGATTGATGAAGACTCATGATGTCGATGTGGGCAGGAGAAGAGTACTTGGTACTCCTCTCGGGATTTCTTTAGACAGATTCACTCTCACTTGATAGATAATGCTCAGACTTGATGCTTGAAACTCTCTTGTTCTCTCTGTCTAACTCACTGTCTATCTCACCGTCTATCTCATCTAACCGTAAATCGAGTTAAGGCTTCTATTTGTAATCGTGCCAACCGAGATGAAATTGGATCCATTCGAAAAATCAGCGTGGACCGAGTACGGTCGGCGCCGATCAGGAACAGACTCCCAAAATGGCCAAAAGGAGTGATTTTGGAAAGATGAGAGTGATCCGTCCACGTCAAAACGCGAAATATCCCACGCTTGGTTTGGGAGGAGGAGAAATAGGGGGGATATATGGATAGAATAGATATGGGGGGGTTAGAAATTGATATGGGGTAGATAAGTGGTTAGGATACATGTAAAAAGGTGTAATTAAATAGTTAATATTTAATTACTCATAGGTAAAACATAATAGGGTGAATTAAACTTAGGATAGGTGTTTAAATCACAAATTGAATAATACCCCAAGGGGACAGTGGTGATATAAACATGCCCCAGGTTACCCGAGAGGGAAAACGCGCACGAGGGACACTAAATTGGATAACCAATTTTAGGTGTCTACATTTTGCCCCTTTTTGTTAAGTAACTTGCAATAAGCAAGGTTGCGAGACAAAAATAAGGAGGTGGAAGAAAGGAAGAAAAAGTGATGATGTGATCCCCCTCAAACTAGGGATGGGATGGGTGATAGAACAAACGATCCCAAGTTTGAAAAAGGTAGATGAAAATGTAGGATGCCCCAGCTGGATGTCTGGAGTAGATCTGATCATTAATGATGCACAAAAATAAATAAAGAGGCAGCAACCTAAGGAACTCACATTGGTAGGGAAAGGCGAGACTAGACGGTATCCTCATGAGATGACGTTAGTACCTTGACTGCACTCCATGAGTGTAAGGAGGGCTACAAAATAGTCAGCACCTAAATAGAGACACATTGGTAGGGACAACCAGATGGTCTACAAAGTAGATGACATTAGTGCCTATGCACAGTTAACTCTAAGCTGCCAAAAAAAATGTGAGTGCCCATGCAAAGGGAACAAACTCGAAATGGATGATAATATCGTAAAGTATGTGCCAAAAGGCAACACTCGAAAGGCACAATAATGACCAGATAAATAAGCCAAGCATCAACACTATGGCAAGAATAAAAGAAAAGAAAGGTAGATGAAGAAGCAAAAGTGCAACCAAACGTCGACAACAGGACTAAATTGGCGTCGATTAAGATTAAATGGCACCAACCACAATAATCGGCGTCGACCAAAACAAACGGCGCCTAAATAGTGTTGAGTGCATATAAATATGCGAAAGGAAAATGTGAACGATTTATTTAGACCGTGACGATTGATTCAGAGAGAGTCAAAAATTGGATTTGAGCACCATGGAAGCCTCTGGGAGTAGTCAAAAGCGGAGGAGGACACGACCTGGGGTAAGTGGTTCTTCTTGAACTCGTCATTATTTTATTTATTGTATTTTTATTATTTTTGCTTTTTGGTGGGAGGCCAGAGTGTTTTGACACGCTGCCTGCTAATCGGCATCGATTGTGAGAATTGATGTTGATTTGATGAAAGTGGCACCGATTTAATTCAATCGACGTCGACTATGTATGATCGACGCGATTGGAATAAATCGACGCCGATTGGACAGATTATGTGGATAAAAATGATAAAATGTGTTTTGGATGTTTGGATTTGGATAAATATGAAGCTAACATTGCTCTTGATGTTGTGGATGTAGGCACGAGAGGTATTACACATGAGGGATGCAATTCCCGAGCTATTGGAGACCATTCTCCCGATGTCAGATTGGTGCCACTTAGAGCTAGCCGGGCTCGGGGGCTTTCGGTACTATAGACGAGTGCCGCGAGATGTAGAGTTGATGTGAGCACTAGTGCAACGATGGGATAGCTAGACTTGCACTTTTGGTTCAGAAAGGTGAGATGACCATCACC
Organism: Taxus wallichiana var. yunnanensis; assembly: GCA_018340775.1. Taxonomy (NCBI): domain Eukaryota; kingdom Viridiplantae; phylum Streptophyta; class Pinopsida; order Cupressales; family Taxaceae; genus Taxus; species Taxus wallichiana. The sequence goes on from CM031243.1 coordinate 668,106,881, forward strand.
CACGAGGACATATACAGGATCTTGAGGCTGCCGATCACTGGGGACCCGATAGAGATTACGCCACGAGAGCAAAGTCAGAGGGCCCTAGGTCGATTATATGGAGACAGGGTGGATGATTCAGAGATAGTGTCCGGGGTAGTGAGGATAGCCTCACAGATGCAGACAGGCATGAGGATGATGCGGGAGAGCAGACGTATAGTGTTGATTCAGATGGTGATCTCCTACTTTTCTCTACTAGATTCGGGAGGTGGGAGATTCCCATTGTTATTACTAGATTGCGTTTGTGACATCCTGCAGTTCAGACAGGTGTTCGCATTTGCTGATGCCTTGATAGCTCAGATATATTATGAGTTATGGATGTATACCACTGGCAGGAGGATAGGCATTGATGTTAGTTTTGTGCTCCATTGCTGGGCATATGAGCACATAGCAGTGATCAGGCCATCCGGGCTTCCTTGGATGCCAGCAGCAGTGGGGGCTATTGATTACGGATTCGCGATGGCGGGCCGATATGGCCCCAGGAGATATAGGGAGATCCGCAGATTGGTATGCCGAGCGCCAGACGCGACACCGAGCAGGTCTTCGGAGACCTGTATTGGGTATTTCCGACATGGGCTGGTTAGGATGCTCACCTGGTGGGATTGAGATGGAGCAGGGTGGTTAGGGGCCGCAGGCCTGATATGTGGGAGCGTGTCCCATTTATACGGGTATTGAGACAGTTTGGCCTAGTGCAAACAAAGTGCAACTACCTATGTGCCTTACAGGTGAAAGACAAAGAGAGACCCGATTTTCCGATTTTGATCCCTGGCAGATGCATTGAGGAGGCCCCACCCTCCACGACAAAGTGATGATGACACAGAGAGTGGATGATGGTTATGTGGCATGGTATTCGAGATAGAGCTACCATGACATCTCACAAAGATCTATAGATATTGATGAGGAGGATATGGCTACAATTCTGGAGAGACTGGAGGGAGAGCATGCCACCCTGACGCATACACACCAGGCGGCTCTCGAGGAGATCAGAGCTCTGACAGAGGAGAGGGATGCCACGATATTGAGAGAGACACCGCTTGCCAGAGTGAGATACAATGATCCAAAGATAGGATCACTACCATCGACATAGGGAGGCCCTCAAGACCAAATATGGTGATATAGGTACCATGTCAGATTCTGGGACACAGGGCATGACCATAGGAGGGTGACCACCAAGAGCACTAGAGCGACACTACGAGCACTGGTACCATGATCCCGACTACATATCGGTCTCTCTGGCCGAGGTGAGATACTATGAGGAAGCCCTGAAGACAAAGCATGCCCCGATGTGCCTCGTTATGGGGCAAGGAGGAGATCGGTGATGCCACGGCCAAGTAGGGCATCGGAGGGATGGAGCAGGGAGAGACCAAGGTGGAGGGAGGGAGCACCAAGAGAGACCGAGGTGGAGGAGGCCCCAGCAAAGGTGCGTCTAGCTCGATAGGTGGCAGCCAAGAGAGACAGCCTGGTCCAGAGGAGGGTGGAGGAGATAGTGTCTTCCACCTATCAGACTTCACGATATAGAGACTGATATATTTTTGTATCAATTTATTGATGTAGCCTCGATTAGAAGGCATCTTTTTGATGTATGATATAGATGGCTTGATTGAAAGCCACCACTTTTTTTGTTGTACAAATACCCATGTATATATATAGATTCATCATTTTGTTTGTCATATGATTGTTCTCATGCTTTTAATTTTGATATACATGGATAGATGTAGCGTAATTATGATGGATATAGACATAGACTGATAGATGATGAATAGATGTGATTGGATAGACATAGATGTAGAGGATATAAATAGATGTGATTTGATGTGATTGATATGTGGATTTAATTTGGATGAGAAATAGATATAGATAGATGTAATGTTACTTGGATGTACAAGTGTTTAGATGATGTGATGGATAGATGGGATTTGATAGTTTTGATAGATTTGATATTTTTGAGATGTTAATTAAATTTTGATGAAAATAGATAGATAGACCCACATGTGTTCATAATAGATGCTATGATATGTGTTTTGGACAAAGTAGATCAGATGAAATTAGATAAATGATAGAGTTTGATTAAATTAACATGTTAAATGTCAATTTAACCGGATGAAATAATGGGAAATACTCTCTGCGAGAGCCAAGGACGTAATGAAATGACCTTGATTAGAAATAAAGGAAATACACCCAGATAAGAAAAAGAATGATAAGTTGGGCTCCTAACCGACCATAAATAGAAACTTTGATAGGAAACCAAAAGATCATGCATACAAGGCCATATATGAGGTTAAAATAAACCTGACACTAACTAGCCGCAAACCAGATCTAGGAGGGAAATGGAAGGAGCAGTAAGTATGTATCTTGTCAAAATTTACAAGGGACAGAATACATGTTCATACTGGGAAAATAGGATTCTCCATATGATCGAAAAAAGGTCTTATATCTCAGCTTCATTATTTTTGGTAGAAAAGCAAACTGATCAATGTGGGAAGTTTGCTAGATATGGAAAGACTGATCAATACGGGAAGTCTTTCAGTGATGCTAAAAAGTGTATAAACTGACTAAAAGGCTGATCAATGCGAGAAGCCTTGGGAATTCCTTTGAGAAACAACCGTCCTTCAAGGGAGCGGTCTGTATTTTGAATTTTAATGATAGCCATCCTTCGAGGGCATGGTCTATATCTTTTGATTCATTTGATAATGCATGGATAGCTGTCCTTCAAGGGATCAGTCTATCTTTTAGGAATTTTGGATAGCATCTCTTTTTTTTTTGTTTTTTTTGAAAGAAGCTGAGTTTAGACCTAGATAGATCAGATAGAGGGGAAGAAAACGTATAAAGAGCACGTACTCATGCCCCAAGTAGATCCGATTAAGATAAACACTTGGGACAGATGAAGCAGTGATTAAGGTATTCCTACCATGAGGAGGAACATATCCATAAGAAAAATGCTATGAGTAGAGCCATGATACTCATATTTAAGGTAAAAAAGGACAATACGCGGAGAACCACATAGTTTCAAATCACCACGAAAGTATATGACTGGTTGTTAGATGGATGAAAGATCTTGTCTTGCGACTAAATTTGTGTAAGATAGATTTTAACAGTAGAAGGGCCTTAGATGCAAGGCATTAAGAGGTTCCATTTCAGGTACACCATCCATGGAAGATAGACGATAAGCCCAAAACCCATATTTATGTGTGACGATGTACGGACCCATCCGATTAGGAGCAAACTTACCACTGAATCCTTTCTAGTGTAGTGACATTTTGGTTTTCTTTAAGAACAAGATCACCAACTTTGAAGTCACAAGTCTTTGCAAGTGCTTGTTATAAGCACGTTTGACATGCTCAAGATAGACTTGATGATGTTCAAGAGCGTTGAGATGCCGCTCATCTAACAACTCAAGTGGTGCTAGATGAGTTTGATGATAGTCCTCATCGAGACAAATTCTCCGAGAGAAACACGAAGAGATGGGATCCGGACTTCCAAAGGAAGAATAGCCTCGAGACCCATAGATGAGAGAGAAGGGGAGTAGCACCAGTAGGAGTATGGATGCTAGTTTGATAAGCCTAGAGAGCAAAGGGATATGTAAATGCCAATCCCTACCAGCTAACTAGTTACCTTTGCATGAGGATGTTACGCAAAGTTTTATTGGAAGCTTCGGCCTAACCGTTAGCTTGGGGATAGTATGGAGAAGAAAAGCTGAGTTTGATATTGAAAGTGTCACGAGAGATTCGCAAATTGACGTTTCGAAATATTTACGATTATCTCGAGATGAGTTTGTGCGAACACCAAAGCAACAAATGATGTGTTGATAGATAAAATCAACAATCGGTTTAGCTTTTGTTGAAGAAAGAGGAATAGCTTCCACCCACTTAGTAAAGTATTTAGTGGCAAGTAATGATAGAATGATGGCACTTTGTGAAGAAGAGGATTGATAAGACCAATGAGGTCAAGAAACCATTGCGAAAAAGGCCACAAATCTGCTGCAGTTGTAAAGCTTGACTGGGGATATGTGTGAGATTGGAATGTTGTTGACACTTGACACATTTCTTAGTATATTCACAACAATCTTGATTAAGAGAAGGCCAATAATATCCTAAACGTAAGATGCATTTAGCTATGGCCAAACCACTAAAATGTCCACCACAGATACCATCATGGACCTCTTGGATAGCTTTAGATGATTCAGGGGTTTTGAGGCATCGAAGCAAAATACCATCAAAGCTGTATTTGTAGAGGATCCCTCCTAGAATAGTATAGCGATTAGCACGTAGGATAAAAGATCTTCTACCATTGGAAGTCAGATCTGGAGGAAGCACTGAATGAGATAGATAATCAACAATCTGTTGATACCACTCATCTTGAGTATTGGTTGTGACGGCATTGATTGAAGTTAGTTGCCTAAGATGAGATGGTTGATCTAATCGTTGCACAGCCACATAAATTCGTGAGTCCTCAGTAAAATGTGGAATAAGCGAGGCTAACGAAGCCATTGTATCTGCAAATTGATTCACAGTGTGAGGAATAACTTGGATAGTGAATTTATCAAAAGATTGGAGTTGAAAGAGAACGATATCATGATATTTTTGAAGGATATCATTCTTGCATTGATAGACACCCGTGACTTGATTAACAATGCGTTCGTGAGTCACCAAAGATGTCTAAAATAGCGAGTGCCAAGATTAATTGCGTTTTGAAGACCGAAAACAAGAGCTTCATATTCAGCCATATTATTGGTGCACTCAAACTTTAGTTTGTGTGTGACTAGGATAGGTGCACCCCAAGGAGGAATCATCATGAAACCTACACCTCCTCCTTGCTTGGCATTTGGATCCATCAAATAAGAGTTTTACTTTAAATGGAGACAGACCAAACTCAATTTGTTGGATATATTCATCGGGAATTGAGCAAGGGGGACTTGAGTGTCCACAAGAGGAGCATCGCTAATTGATCTGCAATGACCTGACCCTTGATAGAATTTTGTGGGATAAACTCGAGATCAAATTATGTCATAAGCATGAGCCAACGAGTGATACGATCATTGTGATAAGGCTTCGCATGTATTGTCTTGAGTGGATTGAAACTTGTGACGATGTAAGTTTTTTGATTAAGGAGATAGTGACGAACCTTAGAAGTTGCGAAGAAGAGAGCACAACACAACTTTTCAGCTTCGGAATAGACGGCTTGTTCACTTCTGCAAGCATCCCAATGTGAGATCATGGCTCCCAGAGCATGATCAGTCATAGAGATATAAAGGTGGAAAGGTTCCCCCTCGCGTGGAGGTGTAAGCACGAGTGGAGAAAGAAGATAAGCTTTGAGACCATCAAAGGCTTTTTGGCAATGCTCATCCCATTCAAAATGAACATTCTTACGAAGGAGATGATGAAAAGGTTGACAACGGTCGACGATAAATGCAAGATAAAAATGATGCACCGATCAAGGCGTCTTGAAGACCTGCAGAGTTGCTTTTAAGTTAGAAGGGGAGGCATCTCACGGATAGCTTTTACTTTATGGGGTCTACTTCAATACCCCTAATGGAAATGATAAAGTCTAAAAGTTTAGTGAGAACACTATTATCCAAAATTCACCCCCTGGGTAATTTTGATAACATGCATCGAATATTCAAGTCCGTGCAAGTAGGTCGATCCAGAAAAAATGTGAAAATCGACTAAGTCCTAGTCCTTGGGATAGTAGGGACGTGTGGACGTAGAAGACGTGGATCGGCCGAAAAGCCTCTAGGCGGCCCGCTAAGCATTTGGGAAAATCGGGCTGAAGTACACGGCGGGCGCGAGAAGCCAATCCGCCGAAAGAGGAAAAGAAAATTGACTAATCAAGCTTTGGCGGAACCCCGATACCGACGCGCGAGACAAAAAACTGCGAACCGCCGGATCGGGCCGAAATGAGTCAAGGCAACCCGAACAGTTGGGCGAAGGTATGCGGCACGCGAACCGGTGGATCGGCCGAAATGAGAACTTTCACAGGACGCGCTACGGACAAAGGCGCGAACCGGCCGAACCGGGCGAATCGGGAAAATTTGTCCCAAACAGTCCGAAAGCAAATGGGACATCTGGGCCGCGAGTACGCGAACCGGCCGGTTCGGCCGAAATGGGAAATTTCAGCACTGTGCTAAATGGGACAGAGGGATGCGTGGGACGCGAAAAGCCGAAGCGGCCGAAGGCAGAGGAGAAAAGTCAACATTTGACCCGTGGAACTTCAAACGGCCATAACTTTTGACTCCGAGCTCCGATTTTCACAAAATTGGACTTTCTGGAATGAGCACGACGTCCTCTACACCACGTCCTCTTTCTTAATTTTAATGAGGATATATATATTTAAATAAAAGAAACATATTCGGCTCCAGTCAGTTAATGCTCATTCCCGTCAAATGACAGAAAACGCCTGCCAGACCCAAAATAGCTGCCTCGCACTCAGAAGGCCATAACTTTTGCATTTCTCAACGAAATCGCACAAAATTGGTACCGTTGGAATTGTGGTTCCGAGCCCGATGCACAGAAATTAAGAAATTCCAGATTTGATCAGATATTGATTGAGATTTTTAAGAAAACGTGACAGGGTTCAATAATGTTGTTTTATTTGGTAGCTCGGGTAGTGCAATTAAGAGGCATGGTCATCATCCTTTCTCTGCTGCAGCACATGGGACAGTATGGGGAGCCTTTTACAAGTAATGTATAACCATTTCACTCAATTTAATGCCTCTTATAGATGGTTGAAGGACAGATTTTGGGATTTCCATTTTCCCTTCTCTTTTCCTTCTCATTTTTTCTATAAATTGGAGTGTTGGGCTCATTGTAAAGGAGAGAGTTTTTGGGTAGCAAAGCTCTCGCCAAAATTGCTTTGTGAAGCCAAGCAGTGTTGTAGGCCCTTGTAGTGGACTCCTTGCATGGTGATCCGTGCCCTTATCTTGTAATAGATCGAATCATGGCATACCAAGAAGCAATAAAATACAAGTTTGTGGATGTATCTTCCCCGCTTGTGTTTTCTTGCATTCTTCTTGCCCTTTTATCTTTCCACAAGAATATTGTGTCTATTATTATGTTCTGCAGGAATTCATTATCATTGTGTGTGCTTGGAATACCGCTGTGAATGCATTTTGCTAGATTATGGAGAAGCTGTCATCACCTCTTCTAGTGTGCACTTTGCCTTTGTATTTCACACATTTGGAGACTACTCTCACATCCTCCTTTTCGGTGTATCACCGCTTTAGTGTAGGCTTTCATTTTATGTATTCTCTTTCCCTGGTCCTTGGAAATTTAGATTAGAATAGTTAGCTTATCCCGCATTAGAGTAGATTGTAAGGGTGTAGTTTAGGAGCAAGAACCAGCTTTTCTCGGAGGTCTATCTCAAGTAGCAAGTCCCACAACTTGGAGATAGTACCCATGTTATCCAATCACACCGTGAGTTCGGTGTATATGCACAGGGTGCCGTGATTCGTGATAACATGAACTTAGGAGAAAACTTTACCATGGAGAGGTAGAGCTTGTCTCTTTAAAATGCTCTTTTTTGTTTATGCATATGTGAATGTTTTTGGTATGTTTGTGGCTTGTTTGGGTAGATGGCCTAGGTATGGTGTAGGAGAAGACTATGGTAATCTTTGTGGGGAGGAATAAGAATTTTGGGGAGGAAAAAGAGTTATTTTGTGGAGGGAGTTTGGGTTTGGGTTCCACTTTGGAAAAGAAATAGCTTGTATTTCTTACTTTTGGGGGAGGAATAAGAGAATGGGAGGTATAAGAGGTACTTTTGGGAGGCATAAGAGTATGTAGGGATTGAGATGGAAATATTGGTGGGTTTTTAAGGTGGACACCCATTTCACATCAGGAGGCATAAGTAGTTTCCCCATAGATCTTTCTCTTTTGGTCTTTGAAAGATGAGGCCTTTGTATAGCTTTGTTTTTTTCCTCCTTGGGATTGTTCCGTAATTATTTTGGATTATGTTTGATTGAGAAATCTGTTTTGTAAATGTGGAAGTCTGTTTTGTTGCCATGTGTTGAATACATTTCCCATTGCTTTGTGGTTGGGGCTTGGGGGCCAACGAGGAGGATAACTTCTCCTCTTCATTGGATTTCTTGGTTGGGTGGAGAGAATTTCCTTTCCCCTGTTTGGTTGAGATCAAAATGAAATCATGATGGATATTCTTATTTTTGTTCAGGAGTAGAGAATGAAGATAGTTTTGACAATCCTTTTTGAGATTTCCATATTGTATAAATTTTCCACTTCAAGTAGATAAACTTTTAATAATAATGGTAGTGAGAAGTTGCTCTATTTTGAAATTGTAAGTTGTATTTGATTTGTGGAAAAAGAAAGAGAAAGATTTATATACTTGGTAAGTTGTATTTTGATGAAATATAAGGGAAAGTTGTAAAGGAAATCATTTTAGCTTAATGGAAGTGTATTGTTTTCCATAAATGGTGTTACTGCTATTTGAAATTTGTGTGAAAATTATAATGTGAAATCTCTGTTTGGAAATTGGAAAAAGAATGTATGAAGAAAAATATATTCCTCTGTTTTATTTGAAATCATGTTTGAAAATAGAATTGTAGACTGGATTTTTGCACGCATTCATTGAAGTAAAGTGAAACTTATAAATTTGATTATAATGAATTCAAAATGTTAAAGTATGGCAAGGGAAGTAGATCTCTTGGAGTTCAAGTATGTAGATTTAAGTTTTAGACTTCTACAAAACAAAAATAAATGCCAGAGAAATGCATAGAATGACCCATGCAACAATGAAGAATAAAGGATACATTAAATTCAACTTAACATGATCAAAACAAACCCAAATAGACTTTACCACTTAAGAAAATTGTATAAAACGTTTCAAAATTGGGCATAGTCAAAATTACGCTTGTTTTCTTTGCCAAATTTGGAAATTGTGAATTGCTAGTCAATCAAATAATTTAACCCCTGTAATCCATCCTAAATTCTTCCAAGTAAAATCCTCCATGCCTTTTTGGCATGTTCAGAAAAGAAAGAACGTCGGATTTTGCACAAAATTTATAAGTCAAAAGACTAGTTCATCTTTTTTTAAAAATCCTTGCGTAACGTTTTCTTAAAATTCACCCTATTAGTTTTGTTAAAAATTAAATCTTATGCTTCCTCATGCAAATAGGGACTCGAGATCTTTCAAAAAAGTCCTCGTTTTCCAAAATTTGAGCTCCCAATCAAAAGGTATGGCCTTCTAAAGTTTTCACTTCAGTTTCGCTTCAAAAATAATCTAACCTGTCGAATTTAAATTAATTAAATATTTCGGGCGGACCATGAGATAAAACTTACATTTTTTGCTTTTTACCTAAAAGCACAAAAATCATGAAGTTCCCCACCACTCCGCTAGTTCGAACCCACTTTTTTGTCAAAAAATAATCTAAGTTCAAAAAAATTATTTTTGGAAAAAATTGTAAGATTACTCTGGCCTCACCAACCCATAGCTAATCGGTGATGCCATATGGCATCAAAAGGTGTCGGCCAAGGAGCGGATTGCCTTAAAACCTTAGAAATTCAAAAAAAAGGGTAAAAAGTTGTAAGTTCTTCCGCAGCCCCGCCGACATTGCAACCAATGATTGGCTGACACATGTCTCCACGACGCATCGACGGAGGTGTGGAGTGTTTCAAACATGGTGCTTCAAAAGTAAACTTTTCCAAAACTCCTCGACAATCCGTCGACCTACAGCTAATGAGGGTTTGACACATGGCATCGTGAGGCGTCGGTGGAGGTGTGGGTGGTTTTTATCATTAGCATCTTTAAACACTAAATTCTTAATTTCCAAAGTTTCCCCACGACCCGTAGCCAATGGTTGGTTGACACATGGCATCTCTGTGCATCGGCGGAGGCACAGGTGCTTCCAAACATTTTTTCCCTTCTAAAAGTTTTAAGTCAAAAATTCCAATTTGTCTCTAGCGACCTGATTCCCCACATTGGCTTAGAACGTGCCACGTGTCCTCATGCGGCCCGGAGAATAAATTCATCTTCGGGCACGAAACCCCACCACAGAATCGCAGGCACGCGGGTGTAAAGTGATTTTTCACCCCAAAGTGCAAAGAATCTAATTTTCCTTCCTAGGCCCAAAGGCCCACTTGGGAAAAATTTCTCCCCTAGAGTCGGCCGGCCCACCCTTGGGAAAAATTTCTTCCTAAGGTCCTGTCGGCCCATAACTTAAGAAATATATGGAGTTAGGAGGACTTCTTTATATCACCTGGAAAGGGAAAAAAATTTCCTATCTAATGATAATGTTTCCATAATTTTTAAGCTATAGAAATATGAAAAAAATAATTTTGAATATTTTAAGTCACTACGAGTGGGTAAGTGGAAAGTTACCCTGGGAGTTTAATTGGTCTTGGTCTTAACCCTCTAAACTTTATCAAGGTACTTTTAGCTTAGTGTTAATTTAAGGTTTTTATTAAAATACAAACTAAGAGGTTTTTAACTATTCTTGGACTAACTTTTCTAGGTGATTTGTATTATGGATTTAATAATTGTTATAGTAGGAAAATATATTTATTTAAAATTAATTGTTCTTGAGACCTTGTTGTGGTCATACTCTTAAAGAAAAAAATACGCATAATTTTTCTTATCGAACCTAGGTTTTCTTGGGTCTCGAGTGGGAGTTTTATATGGGTGTTACAAAACTCTACTAAAGGAAAGTACTCCTCCCACTTGTATTGTTGGTCCATGCAGTACATGCGAAGCATGTCTTCCAATACTTGATTAACTCTCTCTGTTTTTCCATCGGTTTTAGGGTGATACATTGTACTAAAGTTGAGATTTTTTCCTAAAGCTACATGTAAGGTATTCTAGAACCTTGACGTCATGCGAGTGTCTCAATCTGAAATTATATTTTCAGGTACTCCATGCAGCCTAAATATCTCCTGTATAAACCTCCTTGCTAAAATTGGTGAATCATCCTTCAAGTTCCTAGGGATGAAATGTGCAACCTTGGTAAGTTTTTCAACAACTACCAATATCACATCATGCTTGTTCTTGGACATCGGAAGCCCTTGAACAAAATCCATACTAATAACTTGCCACTTCCAATCAGGCGCATCATGGGGATAAAGTAACCTTGCTAGATGCACATGCTCATTTAACTCGTTGACACTCCAAACACCTTGTTACAAAGCTAGTAACATCTCTCTTAAGCCTGCACCAAACATACAACTATTTTATATCAACCATCATCTTAGTCACACCAGGGTGACCTGAGTAAGGAGCACAATGTGCTTCCTCCAAAACTGTGATTCATAAATCACCATGGTCAGGAATATAAATTCTACCATTGAACCTTAAGAGACCTTCTCTATCAATCTGATAGCCCTCATACCTATGATCTTGACTATTATCCTCAAGGGAAGCCTTGACTTGTTTATAAAAATCATCAAATGGTAATTGATCTAAAACTTGTTGTTTAAAATTGGTTCTCACTGTGGCCATGATAGCTATATAGTGATGATGGCTAAGGGCATCTGCAACTCTATTTTCCTTTCCCTTTATGTAGCTAATTTTAAAATCATACTCACTTAAAAAATTCCAATCAACGTCGTTGGTAGGAATTCAAGTTTGTCTAGGTAAAGATATACTTGAGCCCTAAGTGATCAATCTTGAGCTCAAATGGCTTTCCAATAAGGAAATTCCTCCACATTCGCAATGCATGGACAATTGCAGCAAGCTCCAAATCATGTGGTGCATAATTCAACTCTCCTTGCTTTATTTTTCAAGACTCATATGCCACCACATGGTTATCTTGCATTAAAACACCCCCAAAACCTTCACCAGATGCATCTGTGATGACAATGAAATTACCATTTGGATCAGGTACCTTTAGGATGGGTGTTGATGTCAACTTTTCTTTCAAAATTTTGAAATCCTTTTCACAAATTTCAGTCCATACATACTTTTTACCCTTCTTCGAAAGGATGTGATTGGACTCCCTATCTTAGAGAATCCTTCAACAAAATTTCTGTAATATCATGCTAAGCCCATAAAACTTCGAACTTCATGCACATTCTTTGGGGAAGGCCAGTCCATGATAGATTGTACCTTAGTTGGATCAACTGATATACCTTCTACTGAAATAATGTGGCCTAGATAGTTTACTTTTTGTTGGAAGAAAGAACATTTTGACAATTTTCCATAAATCTTGTGTTGCCTTAACCTTTCCAACACTAATCTCAAATGCCCAATGTGTTCTTCTTCTGTCTTTGAGTATATCAAAATATCATCTAGAAAAAATAACACAAACTTATCTAGATAATCCTTGAAGATACTATTCATCATATTCATGAATGTTGTTGGAGCATTCGTGAGTCCAAAAGAAATTACAATGAACTTGTAATTCCCATAACGAGCCTAAATTTTTTTTGGAATGTATTCCTCACAAATTATGAGTTTATGGTAACCTGATCTCAAATCAATTTTTGAAAACATTGTTGCCCCTTGCATTTGGTCAAATAGATCATCTATGTGTGGTAAGGGGTATCTATTTTTCATAGTAGCTTTATTCAACATCCTGTAGTCTATGTAAATCCTAAGATTTCCATCCTTCTTCTTAACAAAAATCACTGGTGCACCCCAAGGGGATACACTGGGACGAATCAAACCCTTAGATAAAAATTCTTGTAATTGTGCCTTTAACTCAAACAACTCAGTTGTTGTTATTCGATAAGGTGCCTTGGAACATGGTTCTGATCTTGACACAATATCAATGGAGAAATAAAATTCCCTACGAGGTGGAAGTCTTAGAGGAAAGGGTAATCCTCAAGAGTTGGTTCTTTTTTAGTTTCTATATCATTGATATGGACTAAAAGCATTGCACACCCCTTCCTCTTGGCTTTCTTTAATTGCATTGTTGAAATTTTCCTTAGAATCACTTCTCTTTTGATTCCATGGATATGCACAGGTAACCCTTGTCATCAAGACAAGAAATATCTTTGGAAAAATAATCAACTTTTGCACGGTGTTTCCATAACCAATTAACTCCTAGGATAACATCATAAGATCCCAAGGGTGCAACATATAAGTTAATTATAGTCACAAATTCTAGAAGTTTTAACTCAACCTCAAAAATACATTGCTCTACCTTTCTCTCTGCTCGGTTCCCATATTGAACTGACCAATATTTTTCCATATATCCATCTTTTCTATAAATTTTACTAAGAATCTCAAGAGCTACAAAACACTTAGATGCTCTTGTATCAATAAGAATAGAAACTGGATAGCCAAAAAGTTTACATGATGCTTTTATTAGTGTCACTTGAAAATCAGCTTGGCAGTTATCTATTGCTACATGGATCTACTACTAGAACACTTGTTAGATGCGAAGATGTTTCTTAATATTTCCACTAGTTGTTTTATGAGGAAAATGATTGGTGTAGTGATCACCTCCATAATTAAAGCATCCTCCCACTGGACCTTTCTTTTCTAGAGGATTTCCTCCATTGTTAAACCTTCCATTGTTGTTTCCATTTTCATTCCTACCCTTAGGTACACCATTTTTCTTGAAGGAGTTCCTAGGTTTGAAATTCCTTCCAAACCATATGTTCCTATTTCCCCCATTTTTATTATGCTTCCAATTTTTACTTTTAAATGGAGTTGAATTTTGATGTTGTTGTCCTCTTCCTCCTTCCTTGAAATCTCTCCTTGTTACAGCTAAAGCTTTTAGTTTCTGCTCTTGCTTCATGGATTTTTCAAAAACCTGGTCCATGGAGGTGGGTCCATGGATGTCCACATCTGTTCCAATTTGAGGGTTCAAGCCTAAGATGAACTTTCTGATCCTAAACCTTTCATCCTTTTGATATTGTGGTACGTACTTAAGGAGACATGTGAACTTCTCCCAATAAGTAGTAACAAACATATCTCCATGTCTAAGGTTCTAGAATTCATTCATTTTTCCATCAAAGTATAGTTGAGGTAGCCATCTCTTCCAGAAGAAGGAAATAAATTGTTCCCATGTGGTGTTCTCAGAAGTTAATTTTCTTTTTGATTTCAAGTTCTCCCACCATGTTGAGGCTTCTCCAGAGAGTTGGTATGCACCCCAAACTACCTTGGTTTCCTCAGAGAAGTTATGAAGCTCAAAATATTTCTCCATTTTAATGAGCCAAGATTTTGCACCATCTCCGAGTACCATCCCATTGTACTTTGGTGGATCTATCCTCTTCAAGTCTCTAGCTAGTTCTATCTCAACCCAAGTGCCCTCTTAGGTGGGGGTACATTTTTCATTCAAATTTTCTTGGTTCTGATTCACCTGACTTGGATTTTATTCATTCATATTTCCATTTTCTTAAGGGTGGTATTGATCTTTTCTATTCCCTTGGTCATATTCTTGTGTCAGATCATGTATCCTCTATTTGAGGACACCAATCCTATCCTGGGTGTTAGATACCAAGGTTAAGATTTGATCAACCTTAATTTGAAGATCATCTCCTTGATGGTCCTCCTCCCATTAGCTTGTGTCCTAGCCATTGCTACTGAAGGGACCAATGAGACACAACTTTAGAAAGTAGTGGTTTCCATTAGACACGAGCTCGATACCAAAATGTAAGAACCCCTTAGTAGAATACTAGAAAAACACCCTATTTTTTTTTAATTTAATTTATTATTTATATACATTCCTTCATGTGAATTTCCATATAATTCCACCAAAGATGAGAATCAAATCCCTAGTTCTTAACTTAAACTATCCATGATGTAGAAACCAAAGGGAACAACTAATGCTTGTTTATTAAAGGGAAAGTACAATAATCAAAGGGCATCATCTATTTGCAATTTAATCAATTGACTAATATTATTGTAATCAGATAAGATAATTACATAAGAGAATGAATTCAATCCATCTTGTTCAATTCACTAAGCATAGAGCACATACTAACATATGAATGTAATGACATAGGAGCTAAATCATTACCCATTTTCTTTGGCAATAAAGATACTAATGATATGAAAGATTATGTGTTTTCAACTTTGTGCATAATAGTTTTCAAGTATACTACATGATCATTATGCAACATGTTGAACATGATTTTATTTTATTTTTAATAATAAAAATTACAAATAAGAATACAAATTTTTTTGAGAGACACTAATATAGCAAAACATAAGTTTAATTCTCAATGTGAGCGCCATCAAGATAACATCGAATATCATGTTGAGGTAGCAGTAATGAAGTAGGCGAGGGAGAGCATCATCATAGTGCTTTTCCTCCAACCACAGAGCCAGTTTGGTTCCCCCACACAACTCTTGTATCTCGAGAGTGGCCCTACCCTTCACAAGGAAGGTAGATATAAAAATTGATACCAAAAGAGAGTGTTCTATGTATATAAATCCCTATTGCATATGACCTAACTAGTCATGATGTAATATAGGATGGTGAACTAAAAAGAAAAATTACATTCTTATTAATACTAAGTATTAATTATTTATGGCCATAAGACTTAGATTATAAAGGGTTACCCCGATGTATCCTAACTCGTATATGAGGCATGCTTGGTAACCCCAAACATTGAGTCAATCTTTGGTAACCCCAGAGAAAGACCCATACCCGTTCCTACTGAGTCATGTTTGAAGACTAAACTAATCCCCTTATGCTTTTAGTCTCACTTTCAATATTCATTATACATTAACTCTTGGGTATTGATTCTTCACATCCATTCTAACCTCATACTCGACAAAAGTTGTTTTCCACATAATGCAACAGTTGATTTCCACGTAACTAGTCTTAGTAAATGAACAAACTCTAATAGATGTGTGGGTGATAATGTATCATATCGACAAACCAAAACATTATGATATCAAAGTCAAAATGTAAGTTCACACCCAAACACCAAATCATAAATAATTAAAAATTTACTTACAATTATACTAATCATAATTTTATTTATATTAATTTTTAAATTAGTATTAAATAAAATAAGATTAAAAAAATTAATATAAACAAAAGTGTGGATGTTAATATTAAGTTGGCTTATTACTTCACTTACAAATAAATTCAACTTCACTTTTATTGTAGTGTTACAAAATCACTTACCATATCTTTACGTGGCCTTCTAATTAGTTTGTTTTGGCCCCTTTTCTTCTTCTTCTTTTTAACACTTTCCAAATCTATTTAATTAAAATGAGAACTATACTTTTTTCATAACAAATTAAATGTACATTAGAAGCCTAAACTCCATTCCTCTATTTTGAATCCCTTATTACTTTTATGTGTACGGATTTATTTATTTTGATAATTGAAATGCTATAAGTTCTTTAAACAAAATTGATATTAGATTAGGCATAATTTGATGTGGCATTTATGAATATTTTCAATGACTATTATTAAAATAAGGTAATAATAAAAATTGTTATAAAAAGCTCCATCATTTTAAGCAAGGTATGTACAATAAATTAAGACATACAATAGTAGTATATGTAATTTTTATAAAAAAGTTATTTAAATGAATTACAATTTACTAGATCAACTCTTATGACAAGCACCATTTTAATTGTTGTATGGACCAACATAAATTCTTCTTATGATACTAAAAAAGTAATGTATAGCTATTATTTGGACCATATAGAGACAACTATGAAAAGGTTTTCACAAAAAATAAAAATAAATTATTGTGATAGTTTGAGGGAGGATGCATTCATAAATACTAAATCAATCATAGTCATCCCTAATGTTTAAAATCGGTTCATAATCTAATCCCCAAATCATACTCGATAATAAATATACAAAATAAGTTTACCACAACTTCTCATTTTTTTATAGAAATTATTATAATTACAATTAGTTGTGGGTAAAATCATCAGACCCATTTTCTATATTTATTAAATACAACAAAATAAAATAAAATAAGATGGTTATATATAAAATCAAATACATCAATGAATTTCAATAATAGAAGCGAAATGAGGAATGCCTGAGTGGAAGTTTTGAATCTTATTGGGTTGCTGGAAATGGGTTGCTCTTCCTCCTATCCATGCCTCTGCTTATTACAAAAATCCAAAAAAAATCATGATGCTCTTTCCTTATTGGTTTCCTTATCTATAGATTGAGGATATTTCTTTGTTACAGGTAAGGCATCCTTATATTTTACATTATGGGAGTCTATCTTTCTTCTTTATTACATTATGGAAGTCCATCTTTCTTAATGAGCTCTAGAGATAACATTATTCATGCCTATTTATTAAAAGGGCACACCTTACAACCCCTCATGAGCCGAGCAACCATAAAATATAAATACATTTATTTTCTTTGGTTTCTCTTCTTAATAGTTAAGAAATTTTTAAATGACAACCATCTGTCTTTGTTAAACAATTTCTATTCTTTTTATTGGTAGTGACATTAATTTTTTTCTTTGTTACAATAATGTTCTCCAAAATAAGGAAAACACCATTAAAAAGAATAATTCATTTTAAAATAATTGTATACATGTTTTGATTTATTTTTATGTATATTTAATAATATACAACTAAATTTATATTATAAATAAAATTCATATTTTAAAATGCAATTCAGAGGAGATAGTTGGTTTAAAATTTTGTAAGTATATTACGGTTAAAAACACGAAACATACATAAGATTTTAAATTGTATTTTAGTGGGACCCAGTAGAGATCTAAGTCAAGATGGAGACTCAAAATCTAACGAGGTCACCTAAGTAATCTTTGGTATTGTCACGTGCTAAGAAAGTACAAAGTGTCCTAATAAGAGAATTCATAAAATGACACAAAAAGACTTACCCTATTCCCAAGTGGTATACTGTGCCAAGTTGCTAAGTTTTAGGGATACACATTTCCCTCCTCTCTTTTGGTACCATAACTTTGTATCTACTCTCCTCTCTTTGTTGATTCTCTCCAGTAGTCCAAGGGAAATATATGCTACAACAACCTCATAACAATAACACACAAGTAGTTAACTAAATCATGATATAAATGGGAAAGTGCATGAAGTTGGGGGGCCAAAAAGTGGACAAAAACCCGGAAACAGATGAAACACGTATGCGTTTTTCTAAAACACGCTCGCATTTTGATTTTTTTGGCTGGGTAATTATAGAACCTATACCATGTACACCTTATAAGGAAGGAAAATTGGGTACGCAGTTTATAGAAGGAAAAATGCGTACGCATTTTATAGAAGTCAAAACGCGTAAGTGTTTTGAATAGTATGGACCATGTATATGTTTTTGGGTGTCTTATACTTACAAAAATAAATTTTCAAGTATAATATTTCTTTATACTTTAAATTTATTTTAGTAAATATAAGAAATTAGGGTCACTCTACACCTAATGGAAGTGGTCCCATAGCTCCAACAATTATAATCTAGAAGATAGTTTTTCAAAATCTAATTTGGTCAGTACTTACTCATTTTCAAGATTTCAGCAAACAACCTAAAACTTTCAGGGCATATATATTGTAGTCGGTCTTTGTTTTAGGAAAGAATATAGTCATTTTTTAGGTTTGTTGACCTTATAAAATAGATTTTGGCCCTACCACTACTTGAATTGGTACTAATTTTTAAATTTGGTCCATAATTCACTTTAGTGACCATAAATCAACTCTATGATGTTTTTATACTTCTTACTAAAAAGAGATCCTCACTTTGTAGATAGAGGATTATTCCCTAAATGGGATTACTTTCCTATATCCAAAATGAGATGATTGTAATGTGCCTCCTCCTTAAGGTGTGATAACACTATTAGGTGTTGAATGAGTTGTTACGAATAATACCAAGTGAATTGCATCAAGTGAACTCAGATGATTTCTAATTATTAGAAACATGGTGTTCCATATAAATATCATCCCCTCACCTTTCCTATCTCTAAAATCATCCTTTTATGGAATCAAATTCATGATTCTCATACATGTTTTTACTCATATGTCTCTTATGGAGAAAAACGATGCCTTAATACTTCACAAATAATGGTCTTTGATAGCTTGGTGACATGACTAGCTCAATTTTACTTGTTCTGAAGGGTGTTCAATTAACTACAAAATGGCCAAAAATGCATTTTTAGGCATTCAAAGGAAGTAGTCTCTCATCAAAACTAAATGAGTCGATCGATCACCTTAAACAATATTCCCTACACACTGAAACATGTTGAATGATCTTTTTAGGACTTTCCTTTGGGTGAGGGTTTATGATTTAGGGTTTAGGGTTTAGGGCTCGGGGTTTAGGGTTTAGGGCTAAGGGTTTAGGACTCAAGGTTTAGATTTTAGGGTTTAAGGTTTAGTGTTTAAGGCTCATAGTTTAGATTTTAGGGTTTAGGGTTTAGGGCTTAGGGCTTAGGGTTCATGGTTTAGGGTTTATGGTTTAGGGTTTAGAGTTTAGGGTTTATGGTTCTGTGATTAAGGGTTGAGGGTTTAGGGTTTAGGGCTCAAGGTTTAGGGTTTAGGGGTCAAGGTTGAGGGTTTAGAGTTTATGGCTCAAGGTTCAAGGTTTAGGGTTTTGGGATCAGGGTTAAGGGTCAAGGGTTTAGGGTTAAGAGTTGAGGTTCGGGGTTTAGGGATCAAGGTTTATTTATTATGTTTATGTTTGAGGTTTAAGATTTAGGTTTTTGTCTTAGGGCTTATGACTTAGGCCTAGGGTTCGGGTTTAGGGTTTAGGGTTTAGGGATCAAGGTTTAGGGTTTAGGGGTCGGTGTTTAGGTTTAGGGGTTTAGGGTTTAGGGTTTAAGGTTAAGGATTTAAGGATTAGAGTTTAGGGTTTAGGGCTTAGGGTTTATTGTATAGGGTTTATGTTTTAGGGCTTAGGGTTTAAGGTTTAGGGTTGAGGATTTACGGTTTCGATTTAGGGTTTAGGAGTTAGGGTGTAAAGTTTAGGGTTTATGGTTTAGGCTTTAGGATATAGGGTTTAAGGTTTAAAGGATAGGGTTTAGGGTTTAGGGTTCAAGTTTTAGGATTTAGGGTTAGGGATTAGGGTTTAGGGTTTAGGGTTTAGGGATCATGGTTTAGGGTTTAGGGTTTAGGGTTGAGAGTTGAGGGTTCATGGTTTAGTTTTTAGGGTTTAGGGTTTATGGTTTATGTTTGAGGGTTCAAGGTTTAGGGTTTTATATTAGGGTTTATGGCTTAGGTTCTAGGGTTCAGGGCTTAGGGTTTAGGGTTCGGTGGCTCATGGTTTAGGTTTTAGGGTTTACGGTTTAGGTTTAGGATTTAGGGCTTATATTTTAGGGTTGAGCGTTTAGGGTTTATGGTATAGGGTTTAGGGTTTAGGGATTAGGGTTTAAGGTTTAGGGTTTAGGAGTTAGGGTTTAAGGTTTAAAGGTCAGGGTTTAGGGTTTAGGGAAAAGGGTTTAGGGTTTAGGGTTTAAGGATCAAGGTTTAGGGTTTAGGGTTCAGGATTTAAGGCTCATGGATTAGGCTCACCCATTCAGTCATAGTAATGTTCTATGTCTTACCCATTCTTATAAGTATTGACAAAGAGTATTTAACTAAAAAGGGTTCATCTACTTCGTAGGTAGAACATTCAAGGGAGTCATCATAATTTTATTCCTTTCATCTACTAATATTTTAAAGGAGGAAATGCCCATTTCATGTGAACTATTTCACTTCTTGTAATGTTTTGTGTCTTACCCATTCTTATTAGTATTGACAGAGAGTATTCAATTGAAAAGGGTTCATCGACTTCATAGGAACAAAATTCAAAGAGATTCATCAAAATTTGATGTCTTTCATCTGTTGATATTTTGAAGGAGGGAAATGCCCACCTCTCATAAACAAGGTAGTTGTAAAAGTAGACTTAATGATTGTTTTCGGCACAAGACTAGGAAATATGCTTCTAAGATATTCAAAAATGAACTCACTCAGGAGACCTACTAGAAATATATGAGGTTTACGGTGTTAGAGCTTAGGGTTCTTGATAGTGTTTAGGGTTTATAGCTTAGGGATTAGGCTCGGGGTTCAAGGTTTTGGGTTAAGGGTTAAGGGTTTAGGGTTCATGTTTTAGTGTTCAAAGTTTAAGGTTTATTATTTTTGTTTTAGGGTTTAGGGTTTATAATTTAGGGTTTAGGTCTCAGGGTTAAGGGTTG
Source organism: Taxus wallichiana var. yunnanensis (assembly GCA_018340775.1). NCBI lineage: Eukaryota > Viridiplantae > Streptophyta > Pinopsida > Cupressales > Taxaceae > Taxus > Taxus wallichiana. Next base: position 668,127,928 of record CM031243.1, read on the forward strand.
AGGGTTAAGGGTTTAGATCACGGTGTTTATGGCTCGAGTTTTATGGTTTAGGGATTAGGGTTTAGGGTTTAGGATTTAGTGCTTAGGGTTTAGAGTTTAGGGTTTAGGGGTCGGGGTTTATGGTTTATGAATTAGTTTTTAGGGTTTAGGGAACTTTAGGATTTAATATTTAGGCCTTAAGTTTTAGGGATTACGATTTAGGGCTCAGGGATCATGGTTTAGGGTTTAGGGGTTAGGGTGCATGGTTTAGGGTTTATGACTCGAGGTTAGGGGTTCAGAGTTACGGGTTTAAGGTTTACTGAGTTAGATCTCGTGGCTCTATATTTAGGGTTTAGGGCTCAGGATTTAAGGTTTAGGGTTTAGGTCTCAAGGATTAGAGTATATGGTTCAAGGCTTAAGGTTTAAGGTTTAAGGTTTATGGATTATGATTCGTGGTTCATGGTTCATGCTTTGTGGCTTAAGGTTCATGGTTTAGAGTTACTGGTTTAAGGTTTAGGGGTTAGAGCTCGGGGCTCTGGATTTATTATTTAGGGTTTAGGGCTTAGGGCTCATGGTTTAGGGTCTAGGGTCAAGGGTTTAGGGTTTAGGGTTAAGGGTTTAGGGTTTAGGATTTTTTTAGGTTTTAGGGTTTAGGATTTAGGTATCATGGTTGAGGGTTAAGGGTTTAGGTCAAGATTTAGGGTTTAGGGTTTAGTGTTTAGAATTTAGGGCTTTGGTTTAGGGTTTAGGGTTTAGGATTCAATGTTTATGGGTTAGGGTTTAGGATTTAGGATTTTATTTTGGGTTTAGAGTTTAGGGTTTAACATTTAAGGTTCATGGTTCACGGTTTAGGGTTTAGGGTTTAGGGCTTAATGCTTAAGGTTTAGGGTTTAGGACTCATGGGTAAGGGATGAATATTTAAGGATTAGGGTTTAGGGCTTAAGATTTAGGTTTTAGGGTTTAGGGTTTAGGGTTTATGTTTAGGGCCTTGAGTTTAGGGTTTAAGGTTTATGGTTTAGGGTTTTGATTGTAGAATTTAAATGCTAAAATATTTAGGTTGAATGCTGAAAGCCTAAAAATTACCTATGTACTGACCAGATTATACTATAAAAAACTATTTCCTAAACTGTGACTAATGGAGCTATGAGACTAGTTCCATAAGGTGCAAAGTGACCCCAATTTCTTATATTTACATAAATAAATTTATGTAAATATAAGCATGTCAAAGGCATATACAATGTTCTTACAATAAAAAACGTGTACATGGTTGTTGTTTTCTCTTTTTCCAAGCCATGCCTCAAGGATTAGGATCCGGTTTGGATCCCCAACCCTAAGGCATGGACTTGCACAAACACAACAAACAACATGTTTTTACAGGAAAATGTAAAAATGCCACTTCCTCTATGATAAATCAAAATAAAAAATCGATCCATTTAAAAAAATTTATACCGCGATGTAGAGAAGAGTTTCTTATTTCCAAAAATATAATTTTTCAAATTTTCTAACTAATATAAGTTTTCCATATTATTTATTTTCTAACTATGCCTTTTTATAGCTATTTTTTGAAGTTTAAATATGTTTATCTTTCATCATGTATCTTTTGTTTGGGTCATCAAAATTGAAAAAAATTATACTAGCACAAAATAGGCATAATTATATACATATTCAAAAACAAATCTAATTTTCGATATTTTTTGAGGTAGTTAGGGGGAGGCACGATCGGAGACTCAGATTATTTTTCAAAACAGAAAGTTTCTCAGTACTAGAAAAATCATAAAAATAAAAATACTCTTTTAAAAAATATAAAAAACTTCTAAAACAAACTAGAAGCTCCTAGATATCTTTCTACCAAAGGGTTTTCAAAAATACTCAATTATGCTTAAAAATGATGGGGGGCACGAAAATCACTCTATTATGTTTTCTTAACAAAAATAGAGCACCTAGATGTGTATTTTAGTTGTTTGACCCACTTAAACTTATCTATTTTCAATAAAAAATATTATCTTAGAAACTAGATTCAAAATGCTACGATTCATATTTCTACAACATCTTCCAATTTTGAGTGTAACTATTTCGAAAAACTCATACAAGTTAGAGTTTTTTATTTTTCAGAAAAATGCGTCCACTTAAGACCCCCTTTTGGCCCCCTAACTTGGTGTACTTACCCAAATATGACATGATATAAAAAATGAACTACTAATCATATTATTGTCAATGATAATATTTATCCCAAATTTCATTTAAATAAACAAAATTAAGCACTCTAACATAATAATTCACAACTCCACATAGCCAATCAAATATGTCAATTATTACATAAAAAGTCCAATGCTACAGAGAGGGATGTGACATTTCTGCGCGCAAAATGACTACCAACTCAATCGGTGCTAGATATGATTTATTCATTGTGTTTTGGACTTCAACCCCAATTTTCGTTTAACATACTCATTTTGCTTTTAGTCAATTTTTTGTATTTTTAATGTGTTAACAACACCTTTTTTATATTTATTATTCATATATTTGTTTCACATCTCAAATAATGTTATTTTTAACATTTTTCATAAAATACATTTAGAATTTTTTTACATACACTTAATTAGTTTGAATATATATTAATATAGTTTATATATAAATGTATAGGAAAATGACAGTCATACATAAAATATGCAAGTCGCATGTGACGATTATTTCAAATATTTGTAAGTATTTTACGGTTAAAACCATGATAGACGTCTAAACGACCGTCAAATTTAACCCATGGGACACAAATTTATCTTTGTGTTCAAGGCCTATTTAACCCATAATGGTAGTGGTTATGGGATGGCTATTAGTGAGAGCTCCATTTGGCATAATTCCCATAATATCCTGTTTATTTGATAACGTGAGGGAAAAACTTTGAACTCGATGCAACTATCCAATTTCCGTCAATTTTAACCCATGGGCCACAAATTTATCTCCGTGTGCAGGGCCGATTCAACCCACAATGTCATTGGTTATGGGAAGGCTATTAGCTAGAGCTCCATTTATCACAATTCACATAACGTCTTGTTTCTTTGATTATGTGGGGGCAAAACTTTGAGCTTTTGCAACTATCCAATTACTGCTAAATTTACATGTTAACTTGTTTTCTAGTCTTTGGCATGGACAAGGGCTGCAAAAGGGATGGGCACGAAAGAACACGCCAAAGGGGAGAGCGTGAAATAATTCATGGTAACCGACATTTGTTGTGTTCAAGACTTCAAGACTATAACATACTCATATTTATTTTGGTCAAATTTCTATATTTTTTAATGTGTTAAAAACACATTTTTTATATATATTATTCATATATTTATTTCACACCTCAAATAATTTTATTTTTTACATTTTAATAAAATACATTTAGAATATTTTTACATATACTTAATTAGTTTGAATATATATTAGTACAATTTATATATAAATGTATAGGGAAAATGACGGCCATACATAAAATATGCAAGTCGCATGTGATGGTTATTTAATAAATTTGTCAATCGGTATTTTTCTTTGTTAAAACCATGATAGATGTCTAAACAATAGTCAAATTTAGCCCATGGGACACAAATTTATCTTTGTGTTCAGGGCTGATTTAACCCTTAATGGTATTGGTTATGGGACGGCTCTTACCAAGAGCTCCATTTGACGTAATTCTCATAACATCCTCTTTATCTGATAATGTGAGGGTAGAACTTTGAACTCAATGCAACTATCCAATTACCGTCAACTTTAACCCATAGGCAACAGATTTATCTCCATGTGCAGGGCTGATTCAACTCATAATGTCATTGGTTATGGGGCGGCTATTAGCTAGAGCTCCATTTAGCACAATTCTCATAACATCTTCTTTCTTTGATTATGTGAGGGTATAACTTTCAACTCACAGCAACTATCCATTTATGCTAAATTTACATGTTAACTTGTTTTCTAGCGCCAACATGACAAGGGATGTAAAAGGGATGGGCACACAACCTGACGTCAAAGGGGAGAGTTTGAAATAAGTTCACGAGTGCTAAGTAGATGGTTCGGATAGATTGTTATTGCACCCAAATCCTTTCAATCCCATGGAGCACAATCTTCCACAACCACATTTTCCTCATTACCCTAAGATTTGTTGGCTACCAATAAGAGCTTATGCACATTCAGTTGCATCTCAATGTCTTTCAGTATCTTTTCAATGGCTTCCCGAGCCATATTATCGTTTGTTGCACAAGGTAAGTGCACCAAGTTGGGGGGCCAAAAAGTGTACCAAGACCTGAAAACGAATGAAATGTATACACGTTCTAATATAATGTGATCGCGTTAGGATTTATTTGGTTTGGTAATTGATGAGCCTATAACGCGTACACGTTATGTTAAGTTATAAACAAAAAAATAGCCTGAGCCCTTATCATTTTAACTCACCCTAAACATGATTTTTACAGCCAATATTTTCCCTTGTGTTTCGTTTTTAAGCTGTATCATGCTGAAATGATCATTTTAGAATCACCGCAAAGATATGAATCGACGATGGCACCATGGAGAAGAGGTAGGCACCATTATTTTCTCAAAATTGCATTGAAATTTGGTAATTATAGAGTATAATTTGAATTGAATACATTTTTTTATTGTTATAGTTCGAGGTCAACGCAATCAACCACAACCAAACCTTGAAATTCCTGTGATCCCTCCTATCCCTCCTACAGTTTTGAACATCCCCAGAATTCAAGAAGATTTAGCAGCCCATATAGTTGAAAACAAGATTGAAATTGAGGATTTAATCAAAACAATGAGGGATTCACATTCTACAAACCTCCACCGCACCTCTCTTGTAAACACATTGGAGGCATTAGTGGCTCAAGTTGATATGAAAATGATGAAAATTGATCATTGGACATCTTATAGAGAGCATTTTATGGTTTATTATTCCAAAAAAATGTCATATGTGGATGTAAAGAAAAGAAATCATATAAGACCTCATATGCACCTTATTCACAGACCCCCACACCAATTTGCATGTTTCATTGTCATGCAAACAATTTCCCATCCATTGGTGCAATAATGTTTTGATTAAAAATAATTTTTGGGACCAATGGTGGATGGTGTTTGATTTTCCACGTTGCAATAATAATGAGGTGCCACTATAATTTCTGAGGAAACTCTATTGTAAGTTTATCCTCAACGAGATACTAAACTATTTTGATTTTTGGGATTTCTAGGGCCAAGGAAAAGGCTCTGCATAGGATCGACCGGATGCACAACGTGCACCTATTTAGTAGGGTAGATTCCTTGCACAAAATCCCCCTCACCTTGATTTTGTCCCACAAATAGTGAAGGAGATAGTAGAGATTGATACACTCCACATGCTTCAGGGGATTTCTGATACCCTTGTTTGACATACGAGGGAGATTTTTGATTCAGATGCTCATGGAGGTACACAGAGTATTCCCTCATGGAGTACTATCATGAGGCCACATCTTTGTTCGTCAGGTGGTAGCATATGTTTGAGGCCCAAGGAGGATGATGCTTTCATGCATATTGGTTTTGGAGGAGTTTGCGCTTGGGGTGGACACGATAATGACACTATGTCAGATGCCTTTTGAGCAAGACATTTAGATTACAGTCATCAACGTCACCTTATCATGTATTTTTTATAACTTACTATGTGTGTTACAAAAATATCAGAGTACTTGATTTAGTTATATATGTTAAACTTTTGAAATAATTTTATTTGTACATGTATGCATTCATATTACAACACGAGAGAGGGGCCTCATCATCCTGACCACATGTTGCGAAGCACCATGCCTACACATACATTTACAGAGGTAATTTAGAATGTTAATTGTGTAACATTTTTACATATGCAAATATATATATATATATATATATATATATTTTGAACTCAAATATATGTATGTTCTTATATGTTCAACTAACTTGAGGTGATATATGTTTGATAAATATGTTGAATTCACTAAACACCCCACCATATTTGTGATGAGTAGAGAAAGGTGTTGCCGTTGCGATTTCATCAGTGCAACAACTCATTGAGGTATTCAAAACATGTATTTTTCGTTAAATTTCTCATGTAATTCATATTATGTTAAATTACATGTTAATAATCTCCTTCATTGTAGCATTAATAAATTACGTTAATAATGTCCTTCATTTTGTATACCCAGGAGTTACCTGGGATAGGTAACATCCTTGTTCATTTGATTCACAGGTGTGGCGCGGTAAAAAAATGTTGTATATTGATAAAACTAGTTAAAATATTGTCATTACACATACATGTACTTAGTTCTATTTTGGCTAATTTTGATGTTTGATTTTTGATCTTATGTGTATGTAGGGAACTTCAACCACCTCAATCTCATCATCTTCATACCCCCATTCATGCTCAAGGAGCTCCCGATGACTCATTTGAGCGTGAGATGCATATTCGGCATGACCGAGAGCTTGCGGTAAGTGTGTGTATTTATGTAAATACTTTCATTAGAATGGTCTTAAATACATGTTGAAAACATATATAAATTAAGTTTTGACAAAAAAATTTACATTTATAGGTTCAACTACATGTGAGTATTTAGCGGAAGAGGACTCGTAGCATGGGAACAAACAATCCAAAGTCATCTCATAGATCTACATCTTCATCTAAGGGAGGGCTTCTTCAAGAAAGGCCAAGAGAGAGATATATTTTGATGATTAGAAATATATATTTCTTACACGACTTTTTTGTATTCCTATGCGCATGGCATTGTATGTACGCCTATATGGCATTTGAACTTGATAGTATATTACCTATTCGGGCATTTTTATATATTTATTGTGCACATAATACTATTTGGAACTTGATATATTTGTATGAGACCTTACATTTCTGAGATTATTTTTGTATGCAACTAATATGATGTGCACTTGACAATATTTAAGACATTATGGATTATTTTTTCATTTATTGGTGATGTACCTGTACTAGTGTTTTTAATGTATAATATGCATCAACATTTGGAAATTAATATTGATATAATGTATGTATATAAAGAGTTACCTAATCTGAGTAATTATTCATTCAATTTATCAATGTATATATGTGTATTTACCTTACATTCGATTCTTCTTGCTCATGGTATCTTTGTACTAGTTCCTATCTTATCTTGCACCTACTACATTATTAAATGCTTCAAGTGTTTTCCCTTGTTAAAAAGCCTCAGAAACTCATTAGGACCATCACTAAATTGAATCATAAGGCTCCAAACACCATTGTTCTTTATCTTACCAAAATTGTCAACTATGCTCCTTAAGACAACATTTTTGTAATAAGCATGGATAGAAGGATCTAAAGATACCCACAAAGTATTACAAGCTTCAATAGTTCACTTTTTCCATCCCTAAGGTGCTCCCAAAATCTCAAACTCTAACTCCTACAACTCCTTAGAGCTTTATCATTCACTTCTCTCAATAGTTCACACTTTGCAAATACTAGCTCAATACGCCAAAATCAATAGAACATTGAACCATGACTGAAAAAATCTTTCACTGTAATGTTTTGTGTCTTACCCACTCTTATTAGTATTGACAAAGAGTATTCAACTAAAAAGGGTTCATCTGCTTCATAGGAAAAAAATTCAAAGAGAGTCATCACAATTTGATGCCTTTCATCTGCTGATATTTTGAGAATGTCTCTCCAGATGCATTACTCCAATGTTTGAAAATGTCTCTCTAGATGCAATGACATTCGATCCTTGATTGTCCAATCCTATCCAATTTGTGTTATTACATCTATATATGTATGCATTTCAAGTTATTTGGAAATCACATCACACCCTTCACTAGGTTTGATGACTACCCCTATCTTTTTTAAGGCACTTTTGAAAGCATCCATGGGTTTATCATAGTAGAAATTATCAATGAATGGAAGGTCACTAATTCATAGGCCAATTGACTCTCTTTCAGAACTAAACAATAAATATTTACTAGGTGATTGATAACCCCTATGTGTTCTTAGCCATTCCCCTATTGCTATGATTGTAATTTCCATATCGCTTGAGGCCTTGCAATATTTTTGTGGTAATGGCCCTCCTGTTTTGCTCCCTCAACTTTTTCCTTTCTCTCTCCATCACGCTCAGCTTCACCATTCTTCCTCTACGGCCATGAACACGTTAACGATAGCACATTGGTTGTACAAATAATATATCAGATCTAATCATACATGTAAATAAACGCAGATATTCTACTAGAAGAAATATACAAAACAAGAGATATAAATCAACACCAGATTTAACGTGGTTCACCCAGTGTGGGATTTGTCCACCAAGAAACAAGCCAATCTATTATCCAAAGCTTTCACAAGATATACAATCAATATTTACAATCTTCCACACCTCTTAGATGTACAAGTACTTTCTTTCTCTCAAGCTTTTGCTTCTTCTCCAAGAATTCTCTCTCTCACAATAATCATCAAATTTTACTAGTTCTTCTTAATTCTTACTTCTAAACCCTAGCTTTCATGCTTATATAGGCATATATAAACTTAGGGCACTGAGTCATGCAATTACAATCAATAGATCTACTTTAACACTAAAATAGATCTAATTCCCATGAGTTAATTAAAACACCCACACACAGGTAACCGATGTCGGTTATCCCTAACCAAATCCAGTTCCTCCTTTCCTGATCGATGTTGGTCATAGGTGACCAATGTCGGTCCCTCCATAATACATGTTAGTTACTATGTTTTCTATAAAGTTTCATATTGCATGATAATCCAGAGTAATTGAGCTCCACAACAAAAAAATATCCCACTTGGAGATTAATTACTGCACCATACATGTACAATGTCATTCTTGGATCCTTATTTAGCTTTGTTTCTTCTTCTTCAAGTCTCAAACTGGAAGAAAAAAAAAAGTGGAGTGTAGCTCCAAATTCTCATTTGCTAATGACTTTGTTAGCATATCCGCAGGGTTCTCACTTGTATGAATCTTTTCTAGATTCAACTGCCCATCCTCCAATACCTGCCATATGAAGTGATACCTCAACTAAAAATGTTTTGTTCTCGAATGAAACGTTGAGTTCTTTACCAAATTAATTTCACTTTGAATGTCACTGAACAATTTTCAATCATCTTGCTCCTTTCCCTACTCTTTCATGAACCTAATCATCCATATCATCTCCTTGATAGCCTCTATAGATGCAACATACTTTGCCTCTATAGTAGAAAAATCCACAACCTTCTAAAATCTTGAAATCTAGCTAAATTCCATCCCGCCTACTGTGAAAATATATCCAGTAGTGCTCCTCCTAACATCCATATCTCTAGCCATATCTGAATCAACATATCCACATAATGAAATATTTGAGCCTCCATAACATAACGGCATGCTATATGTCCCCCTAAAATACCCGAGTATCCATTGGACTACTTTCCAATGCTCTTTTCCGGAATGGACATATATCTACTCACCACTCCCACTTCCTGTGTAATTTCTGGTCTGGTACAAACCATAGCATACATGAGATTCCCAACTACTGAAGCATATGGTACTTATGTCATGTACTTTACCTCTTCTTTTGATGTAGGACATTGATCTTTCTCAAATTGAAGTGTCCAACCATAATTGTACTCATAGGTTTTGCATTCGCATCTTGAACCTTTCTAACACCCCGTAGATATAATCCTCCCGAGACAAATACAATTTCTTGTTCTTCCTTTCTCTATGTATTTGCATGACAAGTATTATTTTTGTAGCTCTAAATCCTTCATAGAAAATGTGTGAGTTACCTTTCCCTTAATCTCACCAATTTCCGCATACTAGATCCGTAATAAGCATATCATCCACATATAGTAATAAAATAATTTAGCTCCCATTTTCAAGCTTCTTGAAATAAACACAATGGTTAGATTCAAATTTATTTATTTTCATACAGTCATGAAAGGGTTTTTTAGACTTTACCAGAGGTTTTCATACAGATGCAAATATGTTTTAGCCTGTCATGACTCGTAGGGCATAAATAAAGATAGTCTTGACTCTCTTTTTGCAATGACAGATTGAGAATAGAGAAATTGAGAAGGGAAGAGGAAAGGGCTTCAAAATATGATTAACATAGGAATTTCTAAGGTATCAATAGCCATAATGTCAGGATTATGAAATCAATATACTTCTAAAATTTTAGGCAATAAATTGTGTGTAGGCACTTGTCATGGTGGAAGATGGTAGCACCTCAATTTGGTTAAAATTCAAGTCAATAAGTTAGACCTCTATATTTACACAAATGCAAACATTAAAGTCTAAAAGACCACATTTTACAGAATGTCAAAAAACAACTTTAGCTGAAGATTTCTTGGAAAACAAAAAATACATTGTTAATTTTATTTATTCAACACAAGACCCATGTGCTCTTGTTATTGGCAAGAGGAAACACTACGGGTAGTCATGTGTCAAGGTCTCAACATTTTAGGACACAAATACAATGTTAAAAATAAAATTATGAGAATAAAGTCATTGATAATTATAATATTAGCAATATCCTCTACTCAAACTAATAATGGAGTTCATCGGACATCGTGAAACCCATTTTAGGAATGGTATAAATTCACTTGTCTTTAGGTATGGTGAAAACTGATCTTGAGGGGACATTAAATAATTCATTTATTCATTCAATTGTACAAGGACAAATGGGGATGTTTTGATCCATTCTCTCTAGGCCCAGTCATTCCCATGGTATAGCATTTTTCCTTTAGTATAAGTATGCTCAATCATTTGTTTTTACACCTAAGTATTTGAACCACCGTGCCTACCTGATCATTCATGGTTTTTTACACCCAAGTAAATATTTGAACCATCGTTCCTGACTGAGCATTCATGCTTAAAGCTTGCCTATAGAAGCATCATATGGCAGTTGAAGAATTTTGTCGAGAATTATACAAAACAACACTGTGTACTGATTTTGTAAGGTGGCATTTTTTTACTTATCTACATGTTAAATTAATGATAATAAGTTTCAAAGGAAAAATAAAAGAATGCACTTCATGTAAAAGTACTTTTCAAATTTGAGTTAAGTATAGTTATATGGGGAACTGGATGTCCTTAACCATTGCTGCTGACTTGTGTCTATATATTCTTCCATGTTTTTTATGGGAGGGATCCTTCCTGTAATTTTGGTGTTTATATTAACATCCTTAGCATAGAATATTTAAGGAATTGATATTATTCAATGATCATATATTTTACACATTCTCTTAAATGTACATTTAAAAAGATTAAACATTTACTAATAGATTTAAATATATTTAAAATTAATGGCAATATAAAATAAAATAATTGGGCACGGCTTAAAAGTTACATATTTCCAGAAATTTTAATAAATATGTCAGAAATGCCAGAGAGGGTTAAGGACATTACAAGCCCATCCAATGAGAAAGTAGGTACGAACGTGCTCTTTGAAGCTTAGTGTGTTTGGTAAAGAATTCAGGTGGGAGGTCAATGCCATTAAACCGTATTATTCCTCCTCTATTTTGTAACGTTACTAAGTAGAAAGAAGGATGAGTTTCAATAGACTGTATAATAGAGAATAATATGTATTACATCTTGGGGTTTCAATTCTAGTATAGCCTTGTTGCCTAGGTAGAGGAGAACTAAATTGCTCACGTGAGCGAGAGCCAAAGGAGATGATGGCCTTTTCCTCTAATTGTTGTAGTCTATCATGAAGGGCAAGACAATCATTATCCCTATGGCCATTTATGCGATGATAATTACAATATGGTTGGTCATGTTTATATTGTAAACCATGTTGTAGATGATGTTGATTAGAAGGTAAATGAATAAGACACATATCATGTAAGGTACGCAACACATCATGTGGTCTAGCATGTTGAGAAAAATGTAATGGCTCACGCGACATAGGGGGAGTAGAAGGAGGAGAAACAACTTGTGGTGGAGGAGGAGGACAAGTATGTTGCAGTGGTGGAGTTGGTTGAGCATGTTTTCTTTGCTTAGAAGGAAAAGGAAGAGATAATTTAGGATGCTCAACCACTTTTGGTGGAGGAGGAGTAGGTGATATAAGAGAAGTAGATGTATGTGGAGTATGTAAATGAATTTCTTCTCTAATTCTATAGGTTGGAAGACTAGCTGATGTATACAAGAATTAAATCGTAAGATGTAATCCTTAATGGATTCAAATGAACCTTCATGTAGAGTAGGTATACAATCATAAGTGACTCTAGGGCCATTATTGAGGATGAAACGATGGAGGAAAATGTCCTCCATATCATAGAAAGTACTAATAGATCTAAAGGGGAGATGAGTATACACTATAATGCCTCATCGATGAGACTATGTCTAAAAGCATTAAGTACTAGCCTATTATTAGAGTAAGAGGTCATGATTATGTGATATTGGAAGAGATGAGCATGAGGGTCACCAGTACCTTCAAATCAAGTGAATGTAGGCATGATAAAATATCTAGGAAATGCCAAATTATGAATATCCTCAGAATAGGGTTACCATGAAGCATAGTAATCCCTACTTTCTAAAGTAAGAGACTAAACTTGAGAGTGTAAGTGACCGATTGCATGCACAAGAGAGATGATATCTTGTGAGGGAATAGTAGAACATGGAAACAATGTATTAAGAGGTTGTAACTTTCCTTTATGGGTGATCATAGGGATATCTAGAGATGACATGGTAGAATCCGATGTTAAAGGCACACTAGTAGTAGGTGTCGAAGGAGCTATAGTAGATGATGTATATAGAGTGTATATAGCAATGGTAGGACTAACATTGGAAACATCCCAAATAGGTGAGGTGACCAATGGAGAGACCTTTATAGGAGAAGATGGCGTAATATGTGGAGATGATGTAATAGGAGGAGATGAAGAAGTGATAGATGGATGAGAATCATACATAGTAGTAGATGCAACCTCAGGTGAAGATAGTGATGGAATATGTGATTCACACATAGTAGTATGAAAAGAAGGAGATTCGCGACTATTAAATACCTCCTCATGGTAAGATAAAGACTTAGAAATGAGAATGTCACTAAGAGTGTTATCGATAGGATCATCGACATAATACACAGGTGAATGATGGATAATATGTGATGAATGATGAGAAGCAATATAAAATGTAGGAGAATCATGAGAGTGAGCTACACTATCATGGTGAGTGGAAGAAGAATCAACATGTACATGTGAATGATGGTCAATACGAAACAAGTAATCAATAAGAGAGTCATCTAAAAATTCCTTAGAGAGGTCAAAAGGAGGATCACTAGTAGCCGTATAGCATGGTGTACAATAGGTGAAGGTAATAGGATCCTCAACAATGCTAATTCTAATAGAAGAGTCTTCAAAGTTAGTAGGCACATATTGTTGTCCTTCTAAGATTTCTTGTTGAGTATGAGCCGTCGTAGGAATAAGATTACCATAGAGAGCCTTGAGCTTAAAAAAATTATCCTCATCGTAGAAAAAATTGGTACTAAAATGAGACATGATGGGCGAAGAAGATAAACTACACTTATTCATTAGGGTTTGAGATGGATCCTAGGGAATTTTTTTCTAAAAGACGGGTTCACAAAAATGATTAACTAAAATATGAAATAGTATATCTATATTATAAGTTAATCTAAGTAGGTACATAAATGCTATAAATGATATAAACTAAAATATTGAAGCTAAAAAAATTATTTTGATGTCTAAATGAAATAGAATAAATGATCCATAGGGATCCAAAATGAATCTACTTCATCAAAACATTTAGGACAAAGAAGGGGAAATGAAGCACGGAGGTTCTATCTTTTTAGTAACAGGAACGCCACTCTATGCAAAGAGAAGGTTACAAAATCACCGCCCAACTAGGGTGGTGGTCTTAGGACCGCCGGTCTACATTGGGCGGTGGTCCTGGCTCTTTCAAATAGAAAATGAAAATATGAAATGAACAACCTAAAATTTGGAAGGTTGTTCATGGCTCTTCTCCTCCATGACTTTTCCCATCCTCCAGTGCATGGGAGGACATGGGAGAGGCTATAAATACATGTTTGTAGAAGAGAATAGGATCATCGAAGCATGAAAGCAAGTGAGCAAGAAGTTCTTAGTGCTAGAATTGTGTTTTGTAGAAGAAAGGAGTGTTAAGATAGTGTAGACAGACTAAAATTGGTTATCCAATTTAGTGTCCCTCGTGTGCGTTTTCCGTCTCGGGTAACGGGGCACGTTTATATCACCACTTTGTCCCCTTGGGGTATTATTCAATTTGTTATTTAAACACCTATCCTAAGTTTAATTCACCTTATTATGTTTTGCAAATCGGTAATTAAATATTAACTATTTAATTACACCTTTTACATGTATCCTAACCACTTATCTACCCCATATCAATTTCTAACCCCCCATATCTATTCTACCCATATATCCCCCTATTTCTCCTCCTCCCAAACCAAGCAACGGGATATTTCCCGTATTTGAGGTGGAGGGATCACTCTCATCTTTCCAGAAATCACTCCTTTTGGCCATTTTGGGAGTCTGTTCCATGATCGGCGCCGACCGGTACTCGGTCGACGCTGATTTTTTGGAACGGCACCGATTTCATCTCGGTCGGCGCTGATTACAAATAGAAGCCGAACTCGGGATTACCAGTTAGACAGTTAGATGGTGAGATAGATAGTGAGTTAGACAGAGAGAACGAGAGAGTTTCAAGCATCAAGTATGAGCATTATCTATCAAGTGAGAGTGAATCTGCCTAAAGAAATCCCTAAGAGGAGTACGTTACTCGCTTTCCGCCTTACATCGACATCGCGAGTCTTCATCAATCTCTTGGTGACTCTATCCTTGCATCCGGACAGGTGGAGCCTTGTCAATATCCCTACGACACTTGTAGATCTAGCAGAGATCAATGATCTAGACTCCACTTTCTGTTTGTCAATTGTCTTGTAAATTTTCTCTAGTCGACGCCTTGACGACTGAATTGGTCAATGCTGATTTTACCTAATCGCGCCAATTAGATCAGGCTGCAGAGAGGTAAAAGAACTCAGGTAACATTAATCCAGCATTATTTTCACGTTTCCTATTTCTTGTTGCTTTCTGTCCGCTGTTTAGATTCAGTTCGTTATTTTTTATTAGAAAATCTAGTCATTTACGTACATCTTTTATCATGTATGCTTCTTTCCTTAATTAAAAATGTGGACTGACATCCACCGAGGGAGCTTATCACTTCCTAGACCCGCTTTTCGGGAAGTCCACCCAAATATCTTTTAACGTTGTATTTTTCTGTCAATTATATGTGTCTCACATGGGTTTCTTGGATCAACTTTGCGGGATCGCCGTGTGCACTGTATTGTCTACTTTGGCTTTCTTCTCCATCTACATCTTCGGATCTTGTCAATCAGTATCGATTTCATTTGAGTTTTTCAAGGCTTTTGTGTTTATTTTGGTACATTAACTTGGATAGGTAACAAGCGCAAAATTATTGATCTACATTCTGGCATGCCCGGTGGGACCCAACCAAAGTCCCTTATTGGTAAGTTCATCTCTTTTCTAGTTTTGAGCTTTGTTCTTTTTCTTCACTGATTTTTATCAATTCTGCTTAAGCATTTCCTTTCATCGTTTCAGTCTTGCTTCTTTCATTTTTGAATTTGCAAAGTTAAGTCCTTTCTTTTTTTGCAAATTTCAATTCCAATTTCTATTCCTAAAATTAGTGAATTTCTCATTTGATTTCAAGATTGCATGTTCGATCCATCTCTTTATGAAAATTGTTATTTCCTTGAAATTTTTTTCTAGTTCCTTAAAATAGAAATTTTCGTTTCACCATTATCTGGATATATCTTTTTGGATTTTTTTGGTGTTTTCTTAACCTTTTCTTGTAGAGCACTTTGCTTGTTTGTGGGATTGGTCGAGGGAAGAGCTCAACAATGCACTTTTTAAGTCCACACACCTTGGAGAGCTAAATATATAGGTATTTCTCTTTTAGGGTGTTTTCTCCTTTTAGGAACTAAAAAAAAGAAAAAGAGAGAGAATTTGTTTGTTTGTTTTCTATCACATTGAAAATTTCGATTTTGGTGCTTAAAAGAATTTAATCACATTTGGGAAAGAACCTATTTGACTTGTCTTCATCGAAATCAAACACTTCATTTTTAAAGTGCTTAAAAGAACTCTTTCTTTGTCATTTACATTGTATGTTTTTCATCTAGTTTTAATTAGGTTGGAAAATCGATCAAAATCGGTAGTGACATTATTTGATTTTATTTTTCACCCTTGCACACAAAGCCAAAAATCACTAGGTATAAATCGATTAAACAAAAATTTCTCCCCTGGCCTCGCTTACTTGACCCGACATCAAAGAGGAAGAGCCTATGTGGTACTCGGGCCGGGCTATAAATTCACGGAAGTTCTAGTATATATTGGCAAAGCACCCGACTCCCTTATCGCAGCAAAGTGTGTGAAGTGCGGGGGTAGGCCCCTATATCAAGCCACATACCGGTCTTCTCTTTTGAAGTGCCTTCGGGACTCCTCACCAAAACATTCCCCAAACCATCCTTAGTTTGGCTATCTGAGTAGTTCCTGTTCTAAAAGGCCTTCCCTAATATTTTCTTTCTTAAAAGCATAAAAAATTAAAAGAGATAATCACCTACGCTACTTGAATTGTCTGTGCATTAGTTAGGTCAATCTTCTTTTTCTATATTTCTGCTTGTTTATGACGGTCATCACTCGGTTACAATCTAGAAGAATGGCTCAACTGGCCCCTTCTTCCTCCGAGATCACCACTAGTGTGGATGTTTCGGCACCCCGGTCTTCCTCGGGACCACTGTTAGTTGGTTCCCCATCCTAGTCATATAATCCTTTTTATCAGGCCAAAGCAACCCCATCACGTCCAGCTACCCCTAGTCCTTCAGAAATATCATCCGCTTCTGATATGGAGTATGTTCCTCACGGGGATCCTAAATTTTAGGCGCTCCTTGATCGCAATCCGGTAGCCCTTATGGACTACCTAGTACACAAGTCTATTCGAATATCTGATCAGGGACCACCAATCCAAAGCAAGTTTACGATTACCCTCGTGAACCATCCCAGGATTTTGTAGAACAGTTAGCATCCTTTTTTTCACCTCGAACCACGGAGGAGGGTGGCGCACCTGTGCCTCCTTTTTCTCTTCCACCGACCATGTCGACTAGTTCTCAAATAGTCTTGCCCATTCCTAACACCATGATTACCTCAGCTATTCCACAACCTACTTCGAGAGGTCTTACGCCTTAGCTATAATGGGTGCATCTGCGCACCCACATATTGCTGTTAATTCATCTATGTTGTCTATTACGTCCCAGGGTCAGTACCTCTTTATGAGTCAACCCCCTTCGATGAGTCAGTTGGTTCCTGCTTCTCGTCCTCCAGTTGGTTTTTCTTCCAATGTTCCAGCAACAGTGACCTTCGCCCATCCTCTAGCATCGGTGCCCTTAATAACTAATCCAGCAGTAAAAATCCTCTTTCAGACCTTATTCCCCACCATGTCTAATCAAATCGACACCCATGTTCCTCAATCCATTCCGATTCAGTCAACAAGCATAGGAGTCCACCAATCACAGGCTCCATCTGTCATCCAACCTTCTTTTTCTCAACCACTTGTCATCTCACAGCCTGTCTATACACAGGCTCCTTCACAACAAATACCACACCAGGCGTCACCCAGAACGCCTGGTTACTCCTCTTATCATCCTGTCAATCAATAGATGAATCCCCCGTTGACACCTCAACAACATCCACCATTTGCTTCTTATGTAGGACATGCCAAGCATGCCTCCTCCTCAATCTGACGTGGTCCAAATTCTTTTCAAGAAAATTGCAGACTTAGAAGCCTCCACCAAAGGGGCTCGTCCTTCATACTCTTTTGAAGAAGTGTGTAATGAACCCATTCACCCATCAGTGGCTTTTAAGCCTTATCCTCCCCAATGGGAACTTCCTAAATTTTCAAATTTTCATAGTCGGGAGGACCCTCAACAGCATCTATGAGCATTCAAACACACTTGCTACCTGATAGTCCAGGATCAAGAGCTTATGCTCCGTACTTTTCCTATGTCTCTAGCAGGTCCTACTTTAGACTGGTACAATAACATTCCTCAACATTCCTTGTTTTCTTTCTCTCAATTGGCTCAGATGTTTGTTGAAAACTTTTCAATAAATATCGCGCATAAGATCTCGATTACAGATCTTTATAACATTCGTCAATTCGATGATGAGTCTATTGCAGACTTTGTCACTCGTTGGAGAGGGATAATAAACCAATTGTCTTTCTCCCTTCCTCAATCCCAACAGATCGAGTTGTTTACTCGATCTTGTGCTAATCATATTTCTTCCACTTTAAGGATCCAGACCTTTCATACATTTGAAGAAGCCTTTACGATGGCACACAAACTTGAGTCTCGTGCCATTGAACAAGGGAAGTTAAAACTTCGCTCTAAATCTAAACCAGATTTTTCTTGGTTTACCAAATCAAACCCT
This sequence comes from Taxus wallichiana var. yunnanensis, assembly GCA_018340775.1. NCBI lineage: Eukaryota > Viridiplantae > Streptophyta > Pinopsida > Cupressales > Taxaceae > Taxus > Taxus wallichiana. The sequence continues at coordinate 668,146,388 of CM031243.1, forward strand.
TCCACTTCTAAAGACAAGAATCAGGGATCCACCAACGCTATCATATTAAAAACACCACGAGTCGATAACACTTCTAATCAAACACCACGGAGAGACTCCTCATCTTCTCGAAAAGGATCCTCGTCATCTCGATCTTTCACTTCATTGGGGGAATCATATGCTTCTATCTTGGAAAAAATGTTGGAAGTTCACATGATCGAACTTCCCCCCATTAGGAATATTGATGAAAGCCAAGAACGTCCATTCTAGTATAGGGAAAATGACTTCTTTCATTATCATAGAACCAAAGGTCATGACATTGAACGATGTCAGACCTTCAAAAATCTTGTCCAGAAATTCATTGATAAAGGTGAGCTCATTCTGGATAACCCAAATGCTCCCCCAAATCAAGCGCTTGATGTTTTTAAACAACCTTTTCCCAATCATTCCCGAACCATGATGCTTCAGAGTCTCAAAAACCAAACACTCATACTATCAGCTTCATCTCTACGGAAGAATCTTCTTCGAATCTAAGTCATCTCTGCGAACACATCAACCGAATCAGAACCTCCTTCCACTTCGCTAATTGTTGGGATTCCACCATCTTCAGATAGCTCGTCTTTCAATATTCCAACATTGTTTGATATGGATTCATCTCTCTCTACTTCTTTGTTTGATCTTTCGTTCATACCCGAGATAGTATCATCCTCATTTGTCTCATCGTCAGATATTCTTTTAATGCTCGAGGCAATTACATCCCTTCGAGTTTCCACCGCGGATACATCTACTTCTGTTTCTCCCATTTTTGCTGCGACTATGCCATTGGTAAATGTACCTATAGTTGTACCAACTTCGATGGAAGCATCTTCGATTTTGACTCTTCCCATTTCCTTTCCTACAGTAGTCTCACCCACAATTATTGTACCAGAAGTAGCTCCCTTGCAAGGAACTGCTTCTTCATCACTCACTTCTTCCATCACCGATGCTACTTTACCTATTAAGGGAAAATCTAAAGAAGTAGCACCAGCACCCACACTCTTGGTGCCTAAACTTAGACCGAGACAACTGAAATCTAACGTTGCGTCATCAGTACCTCCCCATTTGCTTCCCGAAAAGGTTACAATCACCTTATGCGGTTGAAGTTGTAACCATCCCTGAAAAAGGAAAGCCCATATTTCAAACCATCAAGACTCTGGGTGCTTTCCCACAAAAATCTCTCTCTGCACCTCATAAAATATTGGATTTGTCCGCTAAGAAGGCACCTTCTTCTACAAACCTATCAAAACCATCATCTTCTTCTACTGACACCTTCTTCACCAAAGCACCTCGTAAAATGGACTTATCTATTAGAAGGATGTCACCTCTTTTATTAGGACCATCATCTTCATCACCGAAAGCCAGGGCACCCTCTGTTCCTCCAACCAAACCTACTTTGGGAGCTCCTCCCTCATCTAAATCGACATTATCTAAATCATCATCTGTTTCGACCAAGCAGCCTCCCTTATCTCTGAAGACCACAACACTTGTCACATCTCCATCATCTTCAAAATCTATCTTAGGAGCTCCTCCTCCATCGAAATCAATCATGTCTCACTTACTTCCATCTCAAGTGCCCAAGGCTGCTCCTCCCGATGTCTGAAAAAGTAAGACGATCCCTAAAGAGACTGTCAAACCTAACATGCAGGTTCTTTTACCTCGGTAGTCTGTTAAAGTAAAAGAGGCGCCTTCATCATCTCTGTCCTCATCTTTGTCTACCGGATTCTATACTGAAATCCTCCGCCAACTTATCCAATCTTCATCCATATCTCTTCCTCTGATTAAACCCTATAACCCTAAAGGAGTAAAACCTTCCTGGTTTAACTCTAATTTGATTTGTGCTTACCACCGTACTCCGGGTCATGACACCGAGGGATGTAAAGCTCTTCAATCTGTCGTCAACGGTCTTTTGGAAGAAAGTGATCTTTTGCTGGAAGAGGAGGAACAAGTGTCTCCTATCATCTCAACCACATCTGAGCCTCAACGGTCTACTCAGACCTCTACTTCTAGTGATTCCACTCCGGATGGTCTTCCACCTTCTCAAATTGACACAATTCATATCACCACTAGAACCCAACATTATGATTATCCATCATCATCTACAACATCTCGACCACGGGTTGTCATTTCTGCATCCCCCGAAGGAGTTCGTCCTTCCTCATTAGCCCCGAGACCTCGGGTCTCTATTCGTCTTTGCACCTCGGGCTCAAATTCTGTGTCGGTTGAGGAGAGTGTTATGAAACAACTCACCCAGGCTCCGGTCAAAATGTCTCTTTTTGACCTCATTCAATCCTCTCCGTAACATTGCCAGGATCTGATTGATAATCTACATTGCATCACAGTGAATTCATGTGAGCCCCATCCCTTCGAGATGGTTGTTGGATTGAATAGACCATCAACCACCATTTCTTTTGAAGATTTGGAAATTCCTTCCCTTTCTTCCAAGGATTTGGAGGCTCCCCTCTTTATCACGGTCCAAATCAACAACACTACATTAAAACGCACTATGATCGACAGTGGTTTTGCACTCAACATCATCTCCTCGTACACATTCGAGAAACTTAAGTTACCAAAGAACGTAGTGTCACCCCTACCTTTCGCTCTTCGATCATTTAATGATCAGCTAGCAGTTACTTTAGGAACTATGGTCCTGCCCATTCGAGTAGGTAAGAAGCTGCTTCATGAACTCTTTTACATTGTTGAAGGGAAATTCCACTACAATATGATCCTTGGATGCTCCTGGATTCGTGCAATGCATTGCGTCCCATCAACCCTCCATCGATGCTTAAAGTATCAATATGAGGGAAAAATCTATACTCATCCAGGAGATCCTTTTCCTTCGCACAATGTGACATGACCACAGGGTCTGCCCCTCTAAAGGAGAATGCTTGTTCTCCTAACAAGGCCTCATCCTCTTCCATACACCGTAACTAAACTACGGATTTACAAAATTTGGAAGAGACATTGCAACATTTCTCGCTAGGAGAACTTCCTCTACTTTATTTTAACGCCCATCTCAAACCTAACGAGTATGGTAGACCAAACAAACAACCTAAATATCAGCCAGGTCTCGGTAGCATCATCACCATTGGTCTACCCAATCAACAGACTAATTTCATTTATGGTGGTCTTGATACACCTCACTATTTCCCAGATTCTCCTCCTAGGGCCAAACCCTATTCGAAGGGTTTGATTGTCTACAAAATCCCACGTTTGTGAAAACATATTTATATCAATGCGCGTGGAAGGGCTTTGGCTTGGTAAAATATGAACAAGGTGTGCATGACCTCGCGTCCATTCCAACTCTTAAACCACATCAAAAATTTAGTTTAGGATTTAAATCCCTCTCAAAGGCCACCATCACCATTCTCAATGAGCCTCTTTCCATTGAGGAACCATCTTCTCCTGTCAGGTTAGAAACATCATTTGATGAGGATGACGCCATTTCCATTCCGTCTAAATTTTTTTTTAGTCAATACCATTTCCTTAGGGCCACTAACCTATAAGACTAATGAAAAGTCCGATTCCATACCGTTAATTTTTTCCTGAAATAGTGGAGACAAATCTCCTACTATCAACACTATCCACTGTGTGGATGATGACTCTGTCCTCACCTATCTGGGGGTAGAGGATTCCTATCTTCCTAAAACCATTCCTTCTAACACGTCTACACTTCTCAATGAAGCCACTATCGACCTTAATATAGGGACTTCTAAAGACCCTCGCATCATTAAGGTTGGTCAATCCCTTAATCTACAGGAATTAGGAGACTTTACCACTTTTCTTTCCAACCATCGTCAAGCCTTTGCTTGGTCATATGAGGATATGCCAGGACTCAATCCTAATATCATGGTCCACAATATCGTTACTCTTCCCAACATCAAACCGGTTAAACAAAAATTGCATAAAATGCACCCTAGAGTAGCCCATCTTGTTAAAGAAGAGTTGTAGTGCTTGCTCTCGGCTAACTTCATCAACCCATTGATTATCCACAATGGGTTTCAAGCGTAGTACCAAAAGTAACCAAAGCTCTTTGGAAAAATTTGAATTTGTCTTGACACGGGATCTTAATCTTGCTTGTCCAAAAGATGATTTTCCTCTACCTAATATTGACCAACTCATGGATTTAAGCTGGGTCATGAGATGCTTTCTCTTATGGATGGTTTCTATGGGTATAATCAAATTCTCATTGCACCAGAGGACCAACATAAGACTTCCTTCATAACTCCTTGGGGGACTTTTTGTTATCGTGTCATGCCTTTCGGTCTTAAGAACATAGGAGCAACCTATCAGTGAGCAATGACCTACATCTTCCACGATCTCTTACACAAAACTATGGAAGATTACGTCGATGATCTCCTCGGTAAATCCAAACACCGTCAAGATCATCTTTTCATTCTTGCACCTCTCTTTGAGAGGCTCATTCGCTTTTGTCTTCACCTAAATCCATGTAAGGGTGTGTTTGGTGTTTGTTATCAACGAATCCACAAAGCACCCACCCTGTGCATATACTGAACTCACGGTGTGATTGGATAACATGGGTACTATCTCCAAGTTGTGGGACTTGCTACTTGAGATAGACCTCCAGAAGAAAGGCTGGTTCTTGCTCTAAACTACTTGCCACAATCTACTCTAATGCGGGATAAGCTAACTATTCTAATCTAAATTTCTAAGGGACCAGGGGAAAGAGAATACATAAAATGAAAGCCTACACTAAAGCGGTGATACAACGAAAAGGAGGATGTGAGAGTAGTCTCCAAATGTGTGAAATACAAAGGTAAAGTGCACACTAGAAGAGGTGATGACAGTTCTCCATAATCTAGCAAAATGCATTCACGGCGGTATTCCAAGCACACACAATGATAATGAATTCTGCAAGAACATAATAATAGACACAATATTCTTGTGGAAAGATAAAGGGCAAGAAGAATGCAAGAAAACACAGCGAGGGAAGATAAATCCACAAACTTGTATTTTATTGCTTCTTGGTATGCATTCGATCTATTACAAGATAAGGCACTGGATCACCATGCAAGGAGTCCACTACTGAGGGCTGCAACACACGGCTTCACAAAGCAATTTTGGTAGAGCTTTGCTACCCAAAAAAATCTCTCCTTTACAATGAGCCCAACACTCCAATTTATAGAAAAAATGAGAAGGAAAAGAGAAGGAAAATGGAAATCCCGAAATCGTCCTTCAACCACTGTAAGAGGCATTAAATTGAGTGAAATGGTTATAAATTACTTGAAAAATTCTCCCCATCTTGTCCCATGTACTACAGCGAGAGAAAGGATGATGACCATGCCTCTTAATTGCACTCCCCACTAAATGGTAGGCCAAAGGACCAATACGGTCCAAAATCTCAAAGGGCCCCATGAATCTAGGAGATAACTTAGAACCTTTTCCATAATGGATAGGGAACTTATGTGTCGACACAAAGGAACACCTTCATGCCCACATCAAAACTACAGTTCGGTCCTATGTTGATCAACGTACTTCTTTTGTCTATCCTGAGCCTCCTGAAGTCTTTTCCGATCATAACCACTTACTACTCCATGTTACATAATAAAGCTAGTCTAAGAGAAACCTGTCCTCTAACCTATCCCACTAGAGAGGTATCCTACACTCTCGCCATACAATTCTACGATAAGGGGCCATGCCTATCGAACTCAGAAAGGTATTATTATAGGAAAATTCCACCAAGTATAAGTACTCCCACCATCTAGAGTGATGATCCATAACATACATCCTAAGCATGTCCTCTAAGATCTGATTCACCTGTTCAGTCTATCCATCTATCTCAGGGTGATATGCGGTGCTGAAATTGATCTTAGTCCCGAGGGCATGTTGCATGGTATTCCAAAGTGGGAAGTATATAGAGGATCATGGTCACAAATAATATTTTGTGGAATCTGTGTAATTTGACAATATCATCTAGATACACCCGTTCCACTGCACTAGTTTTATAGGTGGTCTTCACCGGAGAAAAATGATCCACTTTTGTCAATTTATCCCGTGACCATGATGGCATCATGGTAGTATCTCAACGTCGGTAGCCCAACAATGAATTCCATGGAAATGGTGTCCCATTTCCACTCTGGTATAGCATGAGGAAAGAGAAGGCCAACTAGATGTTGATGCTCGGACTTCACATTTTGGCACTCTAAACAGCATGACAAAAAATTAGCCACGTCTCTACGAAATCCCCTCCGAGTGCTACAAATATCTCAAGGTGGTGTGCATATTATTCACCACTGGGATGGGTGAATAGGGTGCACAATCTGCCTCGACAAGATGTCCTACCTCAAGCCTCTGTCTCTAGGAACATAAATCTAGAATCTATTCTTGAGAAGGACATCTACCTCTAATGAAAAACAATAAAACTTCCCCTTAAGGGGTCTCTAATACTTGATCTCAGCTCTAGGCTGCGATGTAGAAAATTTGTCATGAGGAAGCTATTGTAGAATCCTACTCCACAAATCTATGCTTACTGAAGTGGCCATAACCACATGTCTCGACCTGCTAAGGGAATCTGTAACCACATTCTCCTTCCCCTTCACATGATCTATCTCCATATAATACTCACAAAGCAACTCCATCTAACATTGTTGATGAGTGTTGAGATTGGACTGCATGAAGAGGTGGCAAAGACTCAAGTGATCGATCGAGTGTGAATCTGCTGGTCGAAGGAAATGTCTCCATCGAACCAAGGCGTGCACAAGTGTCACAAGCTCAAGATCATGAGTTGGATAATTGAGCTCATAATCCTTGAGTTTGCGAGACTCAAAACATACAAATCTATCCTCCTACATCAACACACCTCCAAGTCCTACCAAAGAAGCATCCGTGCAGATGAAAAAATCACCCTGTGGATCTGGCACTACAATAATAGGTGTTGTCGTGAGGCATCCCTTTAGTTTCCTAAAGGCCTGCTCACATTTATCTGGCCAAATAGAATTCTTCTCTTTCCAATGAAGGGAAGTGATGGGGTGCGTAACTTGAGAAAAGTACTCAAGAAATATCCTATAATATCCTGCTAAACCCATGAAGTTGTGCACCTCTGTCATAGTAGTGGGTGTTGGGCAATCCATAATAGCTCAAATCTTGGAAGGATTGACTGTGATACCTTCCCTAGAAATGATGTGGCCCAAATAATGCACCTCTTTCTGAAAGAATGCATACTTCTCCAAGTTCCCGTAAAACTGTTGCTCGCATAGACATTGAAGAACCTAGCGAAGGTACCTCTCATGCTCCTCACGCATACGTGAGTAAATCAAAATGTCATCAAGGAAGATGAGCAAGAAGTGTGATGTAGCCTAAAATTCACCGAGATAACACCATATACGTGCTTACACATCACTTAACCTCGATTGAGCACTCACTCAAAGAGGCTTGCAAAGGTACTAGGTCCCTCTTTAGGGTTGTTTTCGCGGGATGGTAGCATGATGAAGTAACATAGGAGTATATATATACTTAATCCATCACTACACCATGCATACAGATCCATATCTAAGGAAGAATAAGCTTTGAACATTAATCATGATTAAATCTAGAACATTCAATCTTTGAAACATACGGGAATGACACGAGAGATTCGGATAATATCTTCCATTTATTAATCAAACACCATTACGAGAAGCTTCTTACAATACTTGCGATCTATGTCATAGCGCACATGGATCGATATAGTAAAACACATGCATGTCTCTGTATACTAACCGAATTGCATACATCAATACATGAACACGAACTATGAATCGTTAGAACCTCCTACTAACTCATATGTAGTTCATCACATGAATATATAGGGTGGGGACTTTCCCTTCACCGCTTATCTATTCCAAAAAATAGGCCACATGCTAATAATAACCATGAGTACATTTACAATTATAGCCACACATGCAAGTGTGCTATCTATATATCTCTTACGGTTAAGCGATGTGATGAATCTATTATTAGCTCCTCTCCATGTAATAATGCTTCAATCCGATCCTCTAAATATAGACAATGCATGGCGCGCATGTCTTAGCATCATTTGTGTGGTCCGCATGCCAACTTCTAAAAATAGACTCCATATGTAAAATTGGCTAAGTCCCGAATGAAGAATATTTACCTCTATATGATGTCCTTCTTGTTCCACATCTCCCTTGCTCTGGATGGTTGTCCGCGTGGACTTCATGTGTGAGTTCTACTATGTTTTCCTCCGATCAACATTACGCCACACTAATCTCATTGTCACCCGATTGATGGGTATGTCCAAAAGTAAATAAAAGAATAAAGAATACTCAGATGAATATAGAATGAAAGAATTATTCAAATCTCAGGCCCTTCTGCCTCATCCTAAAGTATTAGTTCTGGATACTCCTCTTTTATTCCTTCCTATAAGGCCTGCCATTCAGTCATTGCCTTCTCTGCTTGGTTTGGTATATCCACAATTATGAATTCCAACTAATCCTATCTTATTCCCCCTTTTTTCATTATGTATTACCCGGCATAATCTTTGGACATTGAAGTATGCGTCTGTCATCACCAATCCGGCACTATGATAACTCTTCTTTGGGAACTCCTCGTGTCTATGATTATTTACTAATGCACTGACCTTTAGTTTGGTGGATGTAACTGGAAACAAAACAACAACCGAACACAAGAATACCATTGACTATGATAAGATGGAATGATGACAAATCTGAAATATCAAAGTAAATTATAATATTAACATGAAATTGTTACAATCTCACCCATGAGGTACTTCAACAAGACTATGGGAGAAACTTTACAATTACACCTCTCGATGGCTTCTTCAACACACCTTTAACTGATGGCTTCCTTTGCACACTTCCTACAATATTTCTCACTACTTCTTTCTATGCTAAATGAGGGGGTGGCCTCTCTATTTATAGAACTTCAGAGCTTATCCATCCTATCTCTAAGATAGGATAAGAAATCCACTACGACGAATCATATTCCATACCTTAACTCTTATCTCTGTACATGTAAGCTTATCTCTTAAGATAAGATAAACCTTATCATTTTACATGGGTTCCACATTTAAATAAAATACAAAAATATTTATGACCTCACTCCTTGTCCTTATTATCAATATAATATTTCTAATTCCTAATCATGTAGACCCTACTTCTCTAATTACCCAAACTTTGACATTTTAACATTTAAGGACCACTTTACGACAAACATTCCTATTGTACTTTGTTTATTACCGTACTCCACATTATTGGCGACACCGTCTTGATGGCACCGTTATCTTCTATCGACGCTACTACTAATTATAATTAACAACATCCTATTCCTAATACATACATTAATGAAATAGAAATTATGGAGGAAAATTTTAGTGTCATGCCAGTCCCTTCCAAAGCACATCCATTCTTTGGGAAATGATTTTCCAAGCTCATCTAACCTCTCCTTACAGTAGCTCGTGCTATAGACGGTGCCTCGTGCTTTTTTGCAATGGTCAACAATTCGGTGCAGCCTAATGTCTCATATTTCATGGCCTTTTGGACCTCATTGTCTTCTACCAGATTTTTTAAATTTATGAGTGCTTTCGGGGCTATCTAGAAATTCAAGGCATAGTCGCCTTCTTGATTATTCTTGTAGTGCTTACGGTAGTCCATTGTATGTTGCAATCTTCCTCGCTACTATAGCCTTAGCCCTTTCCACTTCCTCTTTAGGATTCTTTGGCTTTGGCATCCAGATGGTGTCATCTTCTAGCACCAAGTCTACCATAGCTCGAGCGTTATGCATCATCAAGGGAATCCTGCACTTACCTTGGACTCTAGATGCAAGCACACTTTTAATACATGATCTCAATTTCCTCCGCCATGTTTACGAAAGTATTATAATTTATTTGGCTCAAATCCTTTTCTTGAGTCAAGCACGATATTTCAGCATCCTTTTTCTTTATCTCCTCGCGCAACACTCTTATTGTGGAAGCCTTGTCCATATTCCTTCTGGCCACTTTTTGATGATACCTTCACGGACATTACTTATTTGTTCATCGAGACATACTTGCAGTCGGCTTAACTTTTATGTCCACGGCTAAAGGTTCCTTCTTCAATCACCTTGACACAACGGGACTCTTCACATACATGAAGTCGGGCTCATCCATGTGTATATGAATTGACCATGATAATTGTTTCATTGTTCGCTTACTAGTGGCCATGTCCTCGTCCATCGGACTCAGACCAAATAAATATTTTTGTGCGATGATGCTCTGGAACCCAGTGTAGAAAATCTTCCCTTCATCCTCCACATACCCCATGATGGGTGCACTATGCTCTTCACTCATCCTCCTTGATCTAAGCCCTTTTGGGACTACAGCATCAAGATTTAGAATCTGCATTGTATCTTTAGCAATGTCATGTGTCACCTCCGACTTCTCCTTCTCTCTTTCTTCTCCATTATTCATCTCTTCATCTCTTGTCTCTTATTCCTTTTGTTCTTCCTGGTCCTTGGTCTCATCTTCACTGCCCATGTGGAGTAGGTGAAGCATGCACGCTCTCCCTTGATTCCTCTGCGTCGTCATCCGGCTTCAATTTTCTTCTTCTCTTCTTCTCAGTAGGCTCCTTGACATGTGATAGACATGATGACTTTCTTATCGTCTGCGGGGTTCTTTCTTGTGTTCTCATGCACTTGAACACGTTTTTGAATCTTTGTTCTCCTTGCACCACCCATGTATCTTCTTCATCCTCCCCTTGGGTTGGATTATTCATGTACCCTTCTCCATTCTTCCCATAGGGTTTCCTTCTTCTATTCTCTTGGACTCCACTATCTTCTCACTCTTCTTCTTCTTCTACTTGGATGGTCATGGATGGCCTTTGTGCAAAACTATTTTCCATTATATGCACACCCTTCGATGGCGGCAATGGCGCAAAATCATTCTACACATATTTTTGCTATCCATCTTAGGCTTATTTGGATATACACTAGTGCTTTGATGTTTCCAACAGCAAGAGTATCTAGTTTTATACTTAGTACTTCGAGAAATAAGTCCTTCAATGTATGCACTCATCCGGATACATGTACTTCTTTCACAAAGTGTGATAGTCACAATCTACCTTATCCACATTGAATATCAACCTTCTTGTGTCTGTGAATCGATGGATTGATGCTTGAAAATACCTCAGCTGTGAAGGAATAGGGGAGTTTGCACTATGGGCTCCATGATCCATCTGTCATTGGAAAATGTGTGATAGAGAAGTGCTAGTAAATAGCAAACTAAACTGTTGTCCCACTACCGAAGGCAAGTCCTTCGGTATACACCACTCTTCCTCAAATGCCGCATGGAGCCTGACATACCACATCTCTACCCTCTCCTTCACATCATCTATCATGGACCCTTTGTAAATGTACTTGCTAAATCTTTCAGTTGGGGACTTGTTGTTCATGGGGTACTCCCATATCTTATCCTTAGGCCCATCAGGTACCCCAATCTCCATGAATACCATTATTAGAAAGACAATGCCAAAGCTTATCTTTCCTTCCGTGCATACTTCCTCTACAATCTATTCTATAATATATCTGCTATATTGTATGACTCCCTCGACATGCACTTTACCACATATAGCCACATGTTTTTCACCTATGTTGCCTTTCTGGTCATTCAACTTTGTAACAAGGTGTGATGTTGCTTTAATAATTGGATAATTCTTTAATTTCTCTATATCCATCCGATGCAGACCATACGATCTTTTGTTGTAAATATCTCCCCCGGGTAGATATAGACAAGCAGAAGAATATGGAAATCAAAGAAACTCAGAGCCCGATATTTATTGCATCACCAAAGGTAAAGGGCACAGGTAAAGAGAGTGTCGACATAAATATGGATGCGCTTTATGGCGCAGTATCCATTTCCCCGTGGTAATAGTTTTTAGAGTGTTGACACAAATATGGATGCGCCCATGGCGAGTAAGAGGCGCGGATGTAGTAAGATGAAGTGTCGGAATGTAAGTGTCGACAAATATGGATGTGCCCATGGCGCGAGGTAAGGCAGTGTCGACACAAATATGGATGCGCCCCATGGTGCGGGTAAAGGGTAAGATGAGTGTCGACACAAATATGGATGCACCCATGGTGTAGGTAAGAGAGTGTCGACACAAATATGGATGCGCCCATGGCGCGAGTAAAGGCGAGCGTGCGAGTAAAAGTGTCGACACAAATATGGATGTGCCATGGCGCGTAAGTAAGAGTGTCGACACAAATATGGATGCGCCCATGGCAGGTAAAGGGCGCAGGTAAATGAGTGTCGACACAAATATGGATGCCTATGGCGTAGGTAAGAGAGTGTCGACACAAATATGGATGCACCCATGGCGCAGGTAAATGCGCACGAGCAGAAGAGTGTCGAACACAAAAATGGATGCCCATGGTGCGCGAGTAAAGCGAGTGTCGACATGTGCGAAAATGGATGGATGCCCATGGGCGAGTAAAGGCGCATGAAAAAAGTGTCGACATGGAAAAATTCACGCCTTGGCACATGTAAGGGTATGTCGACATAAGGATGGATGTGCCTTGGCGCATCTTTGGGAGGTGCAACATTACGAGGCGGCGAGAAGCGAGACCACAGCGCGAGATATTCAGATGGCCATAACTTTTCACAGGGAGCTCGGATTCATGCAAGGTTGGATTTTCGGAAAGCTTACGAGGTCCTCTGTCCAACTACGACTGGATATCTTTAATTGGGTGAGAACAAGTTCTTAAAAATACAAAATACAGTTTGCCACTTTTTGGGTTTGCTAGGGTTCTCACCTACCACCATAATGAGATGAATTAAATGCAACCTAGAGGTGGTTGGGGTAGATTTGGAATCTCTCTCTCTTTTCTCTCTCATTCTTCCTATAAATTGTAAGGAGGGGCTTCTTTCTAAAGGTTGGACATTCTTGTTTTGCCCCTCCCTTCTTCTCTTTGGCAGGTGAATTTGTGGAGTTCAAACCTCCCATCTAAAACTATAATGCAACTTTGCCTCTTGGCATTTTGTAGTGTATTGTATCAATCTTTGGAGCAAATAATGCATGTATGTGGATGATTCTCAACCCTCTCTATGTTCATTTGCATCCTCCTGATCTTTCACTACAAATTTGGTTATCTGTGCATGATCTTGCATTACATTTTAATGGTTTGTGTTTATTGGCAAGACAGGTGTTCTTCATTCCTCGGTGCATCACCTTTGTTAGTTTAGGTTTATTTTTATGCATCTTCTTACCCTGTCTCCTTGGCAAGTTAGATTAGGTTTTGAGTAAACCCTCTACATTTTATGTGTGCATCTGAATAGAGGAATAGGAACCGGCCTTCATCCGGAGAGCTTTTCGATTTCACTAAGGTCCCACACTTGGGAAAAGCTCCATGTTATGCAATCGCATTGAGAGTCTCAACCCATCGAGTTGTAGACATTCGGGGTCTTTGTGATTGCCATCAATAGTTTTGGCATGCCGGTGGGACAAAGAGGTCATTCCACAAGATTTGAAGGAATTTTCAAGAAATTTAGACAAAAAATTGTAGGTTTTACAATTTCAGATTTATCACCTTCAGTGAACTTTGAAATCGATTTTCAAGGCTTAACTTGCTCAAAACAAGTCAAAATTTCACTAGTTGATAGATCGGGGAATAATATTCAAAGGGTATTCTTAGATTTTGAGATTTTGACTTTCAAAATTTCATGGTTTTTAGTATTTCAGGTTTTCCCGGTTGCCTTGCATGACTTGAGTTTTCACTGTACCTTTCGGAGATTAGTAGCTACGCACAACAATACCCGATAACCAAATTGAAGAGTTGTATCTTCTGGGTCCTTCAAGTTTTAAATTATTTTTAATATTGTCGGGTTTGGTGTGTAACTTGGCAAAAATCTAGCCTTTTGAGGCTCATTATCTAACACATCAGTGACTCAGAAGGGGTAGAATTCAGTGGTGTAGCGCGAAAAAGTTACCGGGCATATGAGAAGAATTTGAACCAGGTCGATACTCGAGAAGAGGGCTATTTTCCACTTGCAACTATCACCGGGAAGAGGAAGGAGAGGAAGAAGACCACAAGATCACCATCTCCACCTAACGAGGACTTTCTCACCCCCACACTGGTAGACCTTTCATCGCATCAACGAGGGTTCTCGGGCCAATCAGAATGGCGCGACCACGAATCCCTTTGTCAATTTCACTTTGGCAGTAGCCCACTTGCCCTCAATGCACGAGAATCTAGTTCGATTGTAGCATTGAAGAACATTCCATTTTTTTGGAGAAAATCATACCACTCTGGTGATCATGTCAAAGACATTGCTAACGTTTGTGTAATCCATGAGATAAATGAAATGGATGTTCTTTGTCAAATTGTTGGCATCTTCATTCAAAGGAAGGCATTGCACTGATGGTTTAGGAGCCTTGCAGCTGGTTCTATCAAAATTGGAATCGAGTTATGCATAGCTCTCCATGAGCGAGTTCGGAGAAAAGGAGACAATTTGTCTCTACTAGAACAATTGACAACTATCAAGAGAGCTCCCAATGATCGGTGGACTGACTTCAACTTCAGATTTCAAAGGTCTTGGGATAGGATTCCAGTGGCCATTAGGCCAACAGCTGAAGGTGCTTTTCTATATTACCTTAAAGCTTTGAATTCTGATATTTCTATGATAATTCAATCTATGGGAGGCACAACCTTACCTGCTGCTTATAGCATTGCCATTAGGGCTGAAAACTATCTTATTCAAGCTGGTAAGTTGGCTCCTAGGCCTCCCATGCCCTTGTATCCAAACTTAGAAAATCCAAGCACTAGTCAAACACCCACTTTGGCTCCTATTCCCACTCCTAGAAATCAAAGTTCAAATGAAACTTCTACTTCATCCTCTAGTGCTCCAAATGAACTCCAAGAGGTCATGAAACAATTGCAAAATTTGGGAAATGAGCTGGTTACACTCAAGAGGCAGCAGGCCCAAGGCTTTAGACCTTCTTATCAGCCTCAAGCGCAGTACCAGGCTAGGCCCCCATACCAACAAAATAGGTCACCAGCTCAGGCTACAAATCAAAATCAAAGCCAAGTAAGGCCTCCCGCCAATAGACCATTTCAGCCCTATAACCCCAATGTTGCATCTGCTTCTAAAGCCTTAGTGCCAGTGCAAAACAACATAGCTCAAGAGTATGATTGGTGTTTCCCATGTAATGAACCTCACAACCAATCTATGTGCTTCAATGGTGCTTTGAACCAAGCCTTGATGGTGACAACTACTGGCGTTGAGGGTGAAGTGAGTCAAGAAACAAATCAGCAACAAGGGACATCTCAAGCAAAACACAAGCTCCAAATGATACCACACTTGTGAATTGGAAAGTGAGGATTTTGTGGCATGAATCAAACAATTTCTCGAGTGTAGCAGCTAACACAAGATCAAAGAAGAGGAATATTGGTGAAGGGCGGTCATTGGCTCAAGTGATCTCTGACCTTCCATCACTCCACAAGGTGTTGGTAAGAAAAATGCATTCCAAACATGCAAGGACAGCCCAAACCACCTTCTAAACCAGCTCAAATGCGGTTTGTTTTGCCCATGCACAAGAAAGGAATATACGAGACTAAAGGACAACAAAGAGATCTTTCATCCCCATTTAGCATCATTGATCAAATGAAGAAGACAAATGTGAATATATCAATGTGGGAATCTTTATCCATCCCAGGCCAAAGAGATCTTCTACAAGCTGCCATGAAGAATTGGTCAACTTGAACCAGTAGGTCCATATGCAAGAGAAGGTCCTCACAAATGCTTGCTCGGCTGAAGGGAATCATGGAGGACAACAAGGTAAAGTTTTGAAACCCCCTCCATTCTATGTTTCATTAATCATTGGGGATAAACTAGTACACAATTGCATGATTGATTATGGGGAAAGTAGTTCTGTCATGCCCAAGCAAATAGCTGATCAGCTGGGTCTCCAATATGAAGTAATATCTAAAGGGGTAGTGCAATTGGATGGGACAGCAGTAGAAAATGGTGGGAGTAATTAAAGGTTTGAATCTTACCTTGCATACATGCCCCAACGTTACCGTTTTGCAAGATGTGTCAGTGATAGATTTGCCACCACTCTTTGCCCTATGCTTATCAAGGGATTTCACAGCCAAAATTGGAGGCTACTTATCTGCTGATTGGTCACACATGTTGTTCAGAACAAGATATGGTACTAAGGTCACAATCAGATCGAACCAATTGCAAACTTTCATATTGAGCCTCATACTCCAAGCCAAATCAATGCCAACTATTGAGCATTTGATCAAGAAGATTATCAAGCACAGATGAAGCTGACACCAAAGTTGGAAGCATCCCAGATTTGACTCTTGATGAATGGGCAAGCAAGGTACATGCTTTTGATCCCTACCAAGAAGTAGAAGAATCTGAGCTAGGAGTCTATTGCATACATGAAGAAAACCAGCCTATTCCTAGCATCACCAAACAAGACCATAAGGATGACAATGAGGTATGGCAATTATTTTTTGATGGATCAAGGAGTAGGCAAGGTGTAGGAGGAGGAGCTATGCTTGTTTCACCTCAAGGCATCAAATATTATTCAGCTTTCCGTTTCCAGTTTTCCTGTTCAAACAACACATAGCTGAATATGAGGCATTGATTCACGGACTTCATTGGGCTAGGAAAAAGGGCATAAAGAACTTGCAGGTGTTCGGGGATAGCGAGCTGATCATCAATCAAGTTAGGGGACAACATGCTACAAAGAATGACCTGCTGAAGAACTACAAGAATAGGGTGTGGGACCTCGTTGAGGATTTCGAAGCTTTCAACATCATGTCCATACCCAGGAAGAAAAATGAAGCTGCGGATAGGCTCGCAGTAGTTGGAGCAACGTTTGATGTGGTTGACAACATCAAAAGGAAAAAACACAACCACATATCCATGTGATTGTGAGGCGTGTTCGAGATAATAACACAAGTGGCGGAGTTTTGAGAGCGATCAAGAGATCATCAATTTTTTTAAGAAGAGGCTGAATTCTCGGCTAGGAATCAAGACAGATTAGAGCAGCAGTATGGGGATCAAGTAGTGTTGTGGACAAACAAGCTTCCCAAAGGGTTTAGTAACATTGGAGTCTATCTTGACCCTAACGACCAGTTCCGTAAGGAAAAGGCTAACATACAGGTCAAGAGAGAAGATTCAGAGCCAATTCCGGTTGGGAAGGCAAAACACTTCAAATTGGTAAAGTGGCCACTGAGCAGGAGAAATCAGATTTCATACAACTTTGCCAAGAATTTCCAGATGTCTTCACTTGGAGCTATGAAGACTTGAGAGGATTCGATCCAAATTTGGCACAACATACCATAGAATTGGATCTAGATGCTAAGCCCATTAGGCAGAAGCAGAGACCAGTCAACCCTCACATTGAGCCTCTAATGAAGAAAGAGTTAAACAAGCTAATAGAGGCAAGCATTATATTCCTGATCAAGCACTCAAGATGGGTTGCAAACTTGGTTCGGTCAGGAAGAAGAGCGGAGAAATCAGGTTGTGTGTGGACTTCGAGACCTCAATAGGGCATCTCTCAAAGACCATTACCCACTTCCTTGATGGAACAAATATTGCAAGTAGTATCCGGTTCGGAGAGATTCTCTCTCTAGATGGCTACTCGGGGTATAATCGGGTAATGGTGAAAGAAGATGACGAGTTTAAGATGGCTTTCACCACCAAATGGGGCACTATGCCTACAAGAAGATGCCATTTGGCTATCAAATCTTTGGAGCCACTTTCAAAGGGCAATGGATATGGCATTGAGGGTTGATCAATAAAATAGTTACGATATATCTTGATGACATCCGTTGTATTCTCCAAAAATGCAGTGGATCACCTCTTTCATTTGAGGTAGGTATTTCAGAGGTGTAGAAAATTTGGGGTATCATTGAATCCCAAAAAATGTATATTCTTGGCTCACGAAGGAAAACTTCTAGGCCATATTGTTTCAAAGGAGGGATTGACGATTGACCCAGAAAGAGTTGAAGCAATTCGAGCGTTGCCATTGCCAAGTCATAAGAAGGCTCTTCAAAGCTTCTTAGGAAGGATCAATTTTGTCCGCAGGTTTGTGCCAAATTTTTCCACTCTCGTGAAGCCAATAACGCTGATGTTGAAGAAGAGCATGGTATTTAAGTGGACAGCTGAAGGCAAGGCAAGTTTTGAGGCAATAAAAGAGGCTATATCTCAAGCTCCGACTCTCATCAATCCAGACTTCTCCAAGGACTTCATGTTGTATTCCTTCGGTGGTGGAGACACAATTTCTGCAATCTTGGTACAACAAAACAAAGAAGGATTAGAGCAACCAGTTGCTTTCTTCAGTCAAGGCCTAGAGGAATACGAAACAAGGTACTCTTTCATTGAAAAGCATGTCCTTGCAGTAATTAGAAGCTTAAAGAAATTCAAGCACCTAGTCTCAAACAACAAGATCCAATTATTGGTCTCTCATGCGGGAGTCAGGGACTTCCTTCTAAACAAGGATTTGAATGAGAAACGTGCAGGATGGATCACTCGTGTCATGGAATATGACATCGAAATTAAGGTCA
The DNA here is from genome assembly GCA_018340775.1 of Taxus wallichiana var. yunnanensis. Lineage (NCBI taxonomy): Eukaryota > Viridiplantae > Streptophyta > Pinopsida > Cupressales > Taxaceae > Taxus > Taxus wallichiana. The sequence continues at coordinate 668,164,937 of CM031243.1, forward strand.
CTAAGCTAGTCCGTGGAAAAGGATTATGTGAACAACTAGCCTTGAGTCAACAAGTTGAAGCAGGTGATGAAAAAGAGACTGTCTTGGTATTACAGGGTGGTCAAGAACAAGAAAATGATGATGTGCCTACTCCTTGTTGGACTCAGAATATGATACACTTCCTACAGGCAGGCCTATGCCCTCCAGAAATGAGCAAAGCAAAGAGGAGATACTTTAGATTACAAGCCATTCCATATGTGCTTGTTGATGGTGTTTTGTTTAGAAAGACATCAATGGAGTTCTATTGAGGTGCATTGGGACAAGTCAAATTGAGAGGGTGTTACGAGATTTTCACGATGGAGATTCCGGAGGACATTTCACCCCATGAGTAATAGCTCTCAAGATAATGAAGGCAGGGTATTATTGGCCCACGGTGTTCAGTGACTGCTATACATGGATAAGAAAGTGCAAGAAATGTGCACTCTTCACAAGGGCAAAGAAAGACTAGCAGCACTTCCATTGCACCCAATTTTGGTTGACCAACCATTTATGCAGTGGGGATTGGACTTCATTGGGGTCATAAATCCTAACTCAAGCCAAGGCCACAAGTGGATTCTCACGGCAACGGACTATTTCACCAAGTGGACTGAAGCAGTAGCGCTCAAAGAAGCAAATGAGTCTAACATACTAGACTTTTATGAAGGAATAGTGACCAGGTTTGGTGTGCCAGCCACTATCATATCAGATAATGCATTGGCATTCATAGGTTCCAAGATTACAGAATGGGCTGTCAAGAATGGAATCTATTTGAGCACCTCTTCAAATTATTACCCGCAGGGTAATGGATAGGCAGAGTCCACGAACAAGAATTTGCTAAGAATCATTAGAAGGACTCTAGATGAAAACCAAAGGACATGGCATACCAAGCTAAAATCAGCATTATGGGCTGACAGGATAATGCCAAAGAGATCTAGGTAATTCTCCCTACAAGTTGGTCTATGGGAAAGAGGCAGTATTGCCTATATCATTAGAATTGCCGGCATTGGAACTCATGAAGTAGTTGGAGTTATGCGAGTTCGAACAATGGAGACTAGGTATGCGAGTTGATGGAATTGGAAGAAATAAGAGAACATGCGAGTTACGATGATTGAAAAGGATCAAGCCTTAGTAAAAAGATGGTTTGATAAGAAGGCAAGAGCAAGGACCTTCCAGGAAGGGGACCTAGTTCTGAAATGGGATGCAGATCGGGAAAAACCAGGAAGGCATTCCAAGTTTGATGCCATTTGGAGTGGTCCCTACATGGTCACGGGATGTAAAAGTAGTAATGCCTTCCAATTGTCTACATTGGATGGAGAGGAACTTCGATTCCGGTTAACGGAATCTATCTTAAACATTGCTACTAAAAGGAAAAGGTTGCCCTTGTAAATATTAGCCTAGATTTCAATTCCTCTAAGTGCGTATGCACATTGTCTTGTTGTAGTTAGGTTTCAATTTCCCTAAGTGCTTTGGCACAGGTTTTGTTGCTCTCAGGTTGAATTTCTATAGTTCAGCATGCTCTTGGAGAAGGAGTTGCGGTATCAGGCTCGGGATCAGAGATCAAGTTGGTTTCAAGTTATTGCTTATGACTCCATGCCCAATGGATTGCTAAAAGGCCACTGATCTTCTACCTAGCAGGCAGGTGATCCTGTTGAGTCACCAAATTGTTGTAAATATCTCCCCCAGGTAGATATAGACAAGTAGAAGAATATGGAAATCAAAGAAACTCAGAGCTCGATATTTATTGCATCACCAAAGGTAAAGGGCGCAGGTAAAGAGTGTTGACACAAATATGGATGCGCCTATGGCGAGGTAAAGAGTGTCGACACAAATATGGATGCGCCCATGGCGCAGTAAAGTAAAGAGGTTGACACAAATGTGGACAGCAATGGGCAGTATGAATATGTCGACACAAATATGGTGCGCCCATGCGCGAGTAAAAAGTGTCGACACAAACACAAATATGGATGCGCCCATGGTGCGAGTAAAGAGTTTCGACGACATAAATATGGATGCGCTAAAGTAAGAGAGTGTCGACACAAATATGGATGTGCCCATGGCGTGGTAAATGGCGCGGTAAGTAAAGAGTGTCGACACAAATATGGATGCGCTTATGGCCCATGCACGACAGTAAGAGTGCACACGTAAATGAGGTGTCGACAAAAATATGGATGCGCCTATGGTGTAGGTAAGAGAAGTGTCGACACAAATATGGATGCACCCATGGTGCAGGTAAAGGGCGCAGGTAAAGAGTGTCGACACAAATATGGATGCGCCTATGGCGCAGGTAAGAGAGTGTCGACACAAATATGGATGCGCCCATGGCGCAGGTAAATGAGTGTCGACACAAATGTGGATGTGCCTATGGCGCAGGTAAGAGAGTGTCGACACAAATATGGATGCGCCCATGGCGCGAGTAAAAGCGCGACGGTAATGAGTGTCGACAAGAAAATGGATGCACCCATGGCGCGAGGTAAAAGAGTGTCGACACAAATATGGATGCGCCCATGGCGCAGGTAAAAGGTGCATGACACAAAGTGTCGACATGGAAAAATTCACGCCTTGGTGCATGTAAGGGTATGTCGACATAAGGATGGATGCGCCTTGGCGCATCTTCGGGAGGCGCAACATTCTGAGCGCTGACAGGAAGCAGACCCTGGCGCAGATATTCAGATGGCCATAACTTTTCACAGGGAGCTCGGATTCATGCAAGGTTGGACTTTTCGGAAATCTTACGAGGTCCTCTATCCAACTACTGACTGGATATCTTTAATTGGGTGAGAAAAAGTTCTTAAAAATACAAAATACAGTTTGCCACTTTTTGGGTTTGTTAGGGTTCTCACCTACCACCATAATGAGATGAATTAAATGCAACCTAGAGGTGGTTGGGGTAGATTTGGAATCTCTCTCTCTTTTCTCTCTCATTCTTCCTATAAATTGTAAGGAGGGGCTTCTTTCTAAAGGTTGGACATTCTTGTTTTGCCCCTCCCTTCTTCTCTTTGGTAGGTGAATTTGTGGAGTTCAAACCTCCCATTGAAAAGCGTAATGCAACTTTGCCTCTCTTGGCATTTTGTAGTTTATTGTATCAATCTTTGGAGAAAATAATGCATGTCTGTGGATGATTCTCAACCCTCTCTATGTTCATTTGCATCCTCCTGATCTTTCACTGCAAATTTTGTTATCTGTGCATGATCTTGCATCACATTTTAATGGTTTGTGTTTATTGGCAAGATAGGTGTTCTTCATTCCTCGGTGCATCACCTTTGTTAGTTTAGGTTTATTTTTATGCATCTTCTTACCCTGTCTCCTTGGCAAGTTAGATTAGATTTTGAGTAAACCCTCTGCAAATTTTACGTGTGCAGTTATGCAATCTGCTTTGAGATTCTCAACCCATCAAATTGTAGACATTCGGGGGTGTTGTGATTCACCATCGTGAGATACCTAACTTTTTCTAAGTCTCAATATCACGGCCTTAGCTATTAAGTCATTCTTGATATCTTCTCATGTGGCTTTCAGGACTTATCACATTGGAGATCAGCATGGATGATAGTCAAACCATTCGTCCCACAAAGTAGAAGAAATCCTCATTTACTCTGCTCATGAGCCATCTGTACAAGGTCTCATACTTCATGTAATAAGGAAGCTCATACAGTTGGTAAACACCAATCCTTTTCAACAACTTCTCTCCTACATCATTGTGGTGACATGTCATATGTTGTGCACTTTTTGGTTCTTGAAGTTGGAAAGGAATCCAGTTCCTTCTTATTGTCTGAGGTTCTATGGTTTTACTCACTCACTTTTCTCTTCCTGATGTGAGAGTCAAGTTCCTGGCCAATAATGATGCCTTTTGGATAATGCATTTTTGAAAAATTACTTTCGAGGGTCATTTCTTCTTCTTCCTTGACAATTATCTTCTTCTTTCCATTTGTTGATGTTGTTGCTTCCTTATTGGGAGCCATTTCTTCCTTATGACCATATGTAAAATACCTTCTGTAACTCTTCAATGGTGAATCAAAACCCTAAAGCTGATTCAATTGTGCCCTAGGTGAAATCATGAAATTACGTGCCCTATATTTTCTATTCCATCCTACTTCCTTCAAACCCTTCTCCTTTGGGGATACAAGCTCTCAAATGCACGAGATCTACCTCTCACTCCTCGTTTCACTCTCTTTATACCTTGAATCAATCACTCAACTCTTTGCACTTAGCTCTTCTTTAGGTTCTCTTAGTTGCAATAATAAAAATGAATTCACATCCCTTATATAGATTTTCAAACTTTCAGTGAATTTATTGCTCTTCAACCTACCAAATATCCTCCCATTCATTGACCAAATTTGTGATTTCCACACACGGTACATCTTCACATCCAGCTATAACCTTCTAGCGCGCCCTCCTACCTTCTAGTCATAGAATTCTCTTCGGTGCACACCCTTGCACTGAGTACCTCATCACTTTGCACCCTCTCTTGGTAGTTATCACGGCCTCTACTTACCTCACATTATACTTTCCCTTCACTCATCTTCATCCTTGGTCACTTTTGAGAAGCAATCTTTTGAAATGCCCCCTTAGCGGTTTATTCCTTTCATCTTCCACAACATTACAACTTCCAATATTCATGACATCACACACTGGACATCAACAACCATCCACCCCACACTAAAATTATGTGTAGTCCTCTACGCATCAACATGATTCATATTTTAGGTAGCTTCATGCTGCGCGATAACACTTATTACATAAACACAAAAATAAATTGAAAAAGAATAAGCGATGATGAAGGAAATACATTAAGGAAATACATAAATGGAAACCTAATCTAATTGACAATCTTTGCCTTATTACAAACACCAAGAAGACTAATTTATAGTAGGGATTCAACCTACTCCCATTAAAGTAACCGGGAAGTTATGTTCCATCAAGTGCTTCTAGCGGCAAGTGCTGATTCAAGTATGTGAGTGATAACATACGGCCCCAACCAATGTACCTTAATCTTCCCTGGATGGCACAAGAACTTAAGAGTCATAAAGAAGTACCATTTTTCCAACCACAAGCTTCTTATCTCTTATATGTACTGTAATGCCATGGTGTTTTCCTTTCCTTTTCTTGCTTGATTCCAACATGCTATGGCTCGTCACTCATCCATTGAATTATCATTTCAATCCATTCTTCCAAATATTTCTCATCAGCTAGACCTCGGTGCAAAGGCACGCAATGCGCAAAGAAGGTAACAAGAATTCTATAGGAAGAACAACTTCGCGCAAACACCAACTAAAACGGTGTGGCCTTGTTCAATCTATTATAAGTTGTTTTGTAAGCCTAAAGAAAATTGACACTTTATCATCCCAATCCTTCCTTCCAACATCATAAATCTTTATCAATGTCGGCTTAAAATATTGTTAAAGGCCTTACGAGTTCCATTTTCCTTAGGGTGATAAGGTGTAGTCTTATGGTGTGCAACCATAAACTCATCTACTAAGATTCAGATTGTTTCATTCAAAAAGTGTGTGCCCCTATCACTTGTCAAACTTAAATGACATCCATACCTTGTAAGAACATTCTCCCATAGAAATCTAGTAGTTGTAGTTGTTGTATAGTCCTTCATAGGTGTTTCTTGTCCACCTTGTGAGATAGTTTTTACAAGTAATGATATAGCGCGATCCATTCCTACTCACGCCTAGAAAAATAGGTCCTACAAATTCAATATCCCACTTCTCAAATGATTCTGCACTAGTAATCGGTCGCAAAGGCATCTCATCTCTCTGCCATGGTTTCCCTAGATGCTGAAAAATGGTCACACACCTTGCAATACTCTTTATAATCCTTATATATTGTTTCCCACCATAATCCAGCAAGTAGGATCTTACACACCGTAGCATCACCTGCATAGTGGCCACTTGCAATGCCACCATGTTCTTCATCCATTATATCCTTGCGCTCATGCTCTAATACACAATGGCACAATACCTCATCTTTTCCTAATTTGTATAGGTCACCACCGATTGACATGAATGGTGCCACATGTATAGAAAAGTTGTTTCTTTTCTAATGCCTTGTGCAACACCGAGTCCTTAGAAAGACAACAATGTCTTCTAATTCTAATGGCACACGTTGTAACCTATACTGACTAGGTATTCAGCATGGTTTCTTCAATTGTTTGTGCTTCTTCTCTTGATTAAATTCTAGAGAAGTGGTCTGGTCTAGAATTACTTTTCCCTCCCTGCGTGAAGTCAAACACTTGACATAAGAGTACCCATCTGCATATGTGTCCTTGTAAGACGGGATTGTTCACCAAATTTCATGTGGTCTATATAAAACATGAATAGTGTTGCTAACAAGTATTGGAAAAACTTGTGCAATGCATAGATCACTAAAAAGGATTCACTCTCTCTGTAGTGGTATCATTATGTTCGAGGAGGAGTCAAATTTCTACTAGCGAAACAAATTAGATGATCAATGATACCTTCCCCGAGTTGAGCCAACACCGCACCAATGGCCATGCGAGAGGTGTCCACATGCACATGAAATGATTTGTCCCATGAGGGGAAGCAACTTGAATGGGTACAATAGTAAGTCTCTCCTTTAATATCTCAAATGCACGATGTCACAGTTCTCCCCAAAAAAATGTATCTTTTCCTTTAAATAAATCCTCCAGAGGGTGCGGCAATCTTGGCATATCCTTTGATGAATTTTCGTAATAACATGTATGTCCCAGAAATCCATGCACCTCGGTCGATTGGTAGACAACTGCTAGGCCTAAAATGACTACAACCTTGGCTAGATCAACCAACAAACCCTCCTTGCAGATTATATTTCCTAACAGTATTCCAAAAGGTGTGACAAATATGCACTTCTTGATTTTCAACGAAATACTCAACTATCTACAAAATTTAGACAATAAGTGCAGATTGTCACAATGATCTTTACAAGCCCATATCTTGTCCAATCATCTAGATACTCTTGCAAGAAGTTGTGAATAAAATATTTGAATGATTGAACAACTATCCTTTAAAATACAGTGAGGCGCATTCTTCAATCAAAGGGCATCAATGTAAAGGAAAATATGCCCCATTTAGTAGATAATTTGGTCTTTTCCTAATCCTCTTGAGCAATCCTAACTTTGATGATACCTAGAAAACCCATTTGTGAATGAATATATTTCACACCCTACCATGCCTTCTATAATTTCCTCGGTGAATGGTGTGGGAAATGGATCTATAACACATTCGGTGTTTAGTTCTCTATTATCTACATAAATCCAAATCCTACCATCCTTCTTAATACTTATCACCATATGAATAACCCATTCTTACTCATCCAAGGGTCGAATGATTCAGATTTCAGCATCTTGTCAATCTCTTCTTTTACTTTTTCATGCAAATTTGGATTCATTTCGTAAGTTCTCTTTCTAAATAGGCGCACACCTTCTTTAAGTTTTATCTTCATTTTTCCAAGTGATTCATGCACGCATTTAAGTTCATGGTACCCATGAGGGAATAAGTCCCTGATAATCCCTAAGTAATTCAATGATCTTCACAACTTCTGGTTCGGACCAATAGTCTCCAATAACAACCTCCTTAGGCTTAGTCTCTATCCCAATTTTCACCTTTTTTGTCTTTCTACATTCATGGTATGCACATGTATCCTTGTCCGCATTGTCTAAGACCTCATGTGCCCCTTGCAAATTTTCAACATTTAGGTTTTCAACTTCCTCATCATCCACCATGTACACCATCTTACCTTTCTCTTTCTCCAGGAAAACACATTCAAGTAATATGGAGTCCTCTTCTTCCTCATCAAAACATGCTCTTGACTCTGTCTTACAAATAAATCTGAAGAAGCTCCTTTACTTTTGCACTATCTCCCATAGTTAAGTGCTTTACAAATTTCAAGGCTTCTTCTACCAGTGGTTTGGTCGAGAAGTAATCAAAATTTTGGACCATTCCTGAAGTCAAATCATGCAAATTTCCAATCTCCCTATATAGTTCTGCATATATATACCAAGCACGTGTGCATCCTTGTAGAGTAGAGTAAAATTTATGCACCCAGAGTGAAGGTGGTAATGCTTCTTGTCCTATTGTCTAGAGACTCTCACACTACTGAATATGATGCTGAATAGGTTGATTACCATGATAAGTGTAGATCTGCGTAGGTGCATTATTTCGTACAAACCTTGGAGATAATGTGATTCGATTTTTGTCCACTCCACAAGATTATCTATGTGTATTGTCCACCAGCACGTTGCTATCCCACACAAGGTATATTCTAACATGTCTCTCCTCTTAACTTGATCTATCCATTGTGTCTCCATGTCTTGCAAAAATTCGGGAAGATCTTATGTTCCAAGTATACCAAGGTATTGAGCCACCTATCTACCTAACGAGCAATTCCACTCTTCTGCGTGATTTCACTTTTAACCTCACACCCTACCATTTCATATGTACCATGATCCCAATTATCATAAGAAACACTTGTAGTATCGCTAATAGATTGATAATCCCACTGCATAATTCCTGCCTTTGATGGTTCATTGGCTTTTGGGTCCCGAATAGCATGTACATATATTCTACTCAAGTCCTCCTCACTCAGCAGCTCAACATATGGTGTAGACTTCCCATCTATCAAAGGTATGCCAACCATCTCTTCTTTCTTCTCAAAGCTAATGTAACCCTTATTGAACCACAAGTCAGCATTGTTCGCATAACACCAAGGGCACCCAAGTAAAGCTGGAAAGCTATCTGCTTTTGCGAGTACTAGTACCTTGAAATCCCCTGCGAACTTGGCCCCTTGTATTGTTATAGATGCATCCTTAAAAATCCTATGGTGGTAGCTTTAGTATGGTTTTCCATAAATAATACATTAGAGGATGGCTGCATGATGGGGTCTCCTGTTTACACCCATGCATCCAATGTAAGCACATTTACTTCCGCACATGTATCAAACAAGATGTTGCTTGGTAACCAACCATCCATAACAACATTTAGAGTAATTTCTTTGTCATAATCGATATTATCCGGGGAATATTTGCATGAAGTATCTGTCATTCATTCTCAATGCTTGTGCGAGGAGTATTCCCTTTCAACCAATTCCCTAATAATGGAATAATATTCTCTTGGTGTAACATTTTTATACCTCCCTGATATCATCAATATCAAAGGGGGATTTTTCTACCTCTTTCTTCTACTCCATCTTCCTTGGCTATTATTTTAAACATTGTATCTCACCTTGAAGATGCTTGAGAACCACCATGGTCTTTTGATAAACCTCCTATAATGAGCAGGATATGGATAGATTGCATGAAAAACCTCCTCCTTAGTAATGATCGGCACTAGTGTAATGCTTCTCTTGCATGCCTTTGCTTCAGCTCATGTGGTAATATTCTTACTATTAGAGCCTCAAGTTCTAGTAATAACTTGGGCATCCACCGATCTTCTACCACACCTTTGGATCCTACCCATCCTGCACCTTTGTTTTCTTACTTATGTTGCTTACTTTGAGATGCTCATACAAGTCTGGGCATTCCTCATAACTATGATTCTTTCCGCAAAATGAACATGAGATATTCTATGCAAATTTGCACCTATTGTGATCAGGTGATCCACACATATAACATGTGCCTTAGGGAAAATTTCCTTTTCCTCCATATCCACCTCGATATCCATGTCCTCTTCCATGACCTCCATAGAAGCACCCATCATTCCTATCATAGCATGTTTTATTATGATCCTGATCTTGGTGCTCATTCTTACCCTTAGAATTATCTCACACTTTTCTCGTCATACCCTAATATCTATGGCATCCTGGATCGACCAATCAACCTACAATATTTAGTATCATGGGTCATGGACCGACAAATTTTATAGTAATAAGAAACATTCTTCCTTATCGCGCCTTTGTAACAAGGGATAGTGACTAGCATCATGATTCAGGTGACATATCTCGCAGTCTAACAATAATGAACATATAGATCTATGAGCACAATTATCCTTGGTGTGACCTTCTACTTCACAATCGTACACCAAATCCACGAGCATGTTTCATGGGCTGAATTTGCCGATGGTTTCTCTAACTGTTTTTCCATAGCTATAATTTGTGCCTCTAAGAATGGACTAACACCAAAGTGTCGATGCTCCCATTTGCCTTAGCATGCAAATCTTCTTAAAGTGCTTCACGTGGATCAATGTATGTCTTATGTGACAACGTCCTTCTAAATGGTGTAATCAGTCCTCCAACAAAATATTGTGTATCTTTGACTTACATGTATATCATAAGAAATATTAGATAACAACATTTTAAACTGGGCATCATATTCACGTACACTTTTAGTAGTTCCTTTCTTAATATCTCTGAGAGCGCTTATGCTCTTCTACTCAAACTCCGAGATATAGAATTCCTTCAAGAAGGCATCCTTTAAAGCTACATAATCTATGCAAGTCTGATCAGGATCAAACTTTTATACCAGCTGTGTGCATGTCCCTGTAGTGTGGTAGCAAATTGACTAGCCCTGCACTCAGAAACTGTAATCCCTTTCATGCGCCATAAGATTTCACTCATGTGCACATGCTCATCAACATCTTCTATGCCTATATACTTTGAAAGATGAAGAGACATCTCCATGTAGATATTTTGAGGTTATTGTGGGCCTTGCCCACCTGATCCAGAACCTCTTGTGTTTCCTCTACCTCCAGAACCACCAGATTCACTAGAAATAGAACCACCTATTCCTCCTAATCCTCTACATGTAGGCTGGAATATGACCTGTAGATGTACTCCCTATGCTACGATAGTAGTATTATCCGAACCCCTACAAGTATATGAAGTAGTTCCACTTATAGAAGTGAATCCAACATTCTGCATGCTTACGTTACGTGTTGATGATGTGCCTAAAAATGTTCCTCCAAATAACATTGAAGTCATGTCTGCCATTGATGTACTTTTTCCTTGACTTACTCGGTTCTCCTACTTCCCAAATACACTTACTTGACTACTTGTTATACTAGATACTAGAAAACCAAGTGCAAGCGAAAGGTTATCGGGTAGGGTCGGATGTGTGCCTACGGCCTAGGTCATCTCTGCTGTGCGCTTTCATGTGAGGCGGAAGAGGGTTCCCTATCATGCTTACCCAGATGGGGGAGTTCCTGATGCTCTAGCTCCACATCTTCTACGTGAGCTTCAAATCCTTCATGAGCCATCTACCTCCACAACACCATCCACTCTGCAACATCACGTTGCTTCTCTATTTCCCTCTCACACTCCTCATTATACTTGAGCCACCTTTCTTCTCTCTACCTTGCTTCCTACAAGTCCACCATCTTTTCGCCCGATCCTGTTCCTACCCCGCATGTGGTGGGGTTTAGATAGCCATAGGTTTGTTTTCCAAATTCAAAGTTACTGATCAATATCTTGATCATCAGCATAATACCTTACAAATATGTTCCTCCGAATCTTTGCCAAAAAAATGGAATTCAGCTACCTGCAGGCAAGAATACGTCAAAATGAAATATTCTAGAATATAGTTGTTTAGAACACCAAGGAACCATATATCCATAGCACGAGTCTAGATCAAATCAGCATCATAAAGAGTTTGAAATTATTCCTACATCCAAACAAGTGTGCAATATCTCCAATTCCATTTAGATGCACATGTAGTCACCACTCGTATAGCTCTATTGGAAAGATAGTAAATAAGCTCTTGTATAAAGCTGTTATACAAACTCTGTTCTACCCAGTGCATGCATTAAATCCGAGATCACATGTTGAATCTTCATGCGTATTCTTCCTCTAGATTGTGTATCCACTCTTGATGCTTGCTAAATTTAACCAATTCATATTCATTGTGAATCATCCTAGAAATAAATAGAAAAGAGGTCTCAACAATGAAGCCAATGATGCAGACCTAGAATTCACGAGATAAGTCCCCATACACATTGGCACATCACCGAGCCTAGGCGAGCACTCACCGAATCACACAAAGGTACCGAGATCCTATTTAGGGTTGATGTCATGAGATGGTAGCATGATGAAGTAGCAAAGGAGTATATATATACCTAATCCATCATTACACCATTCATACAGATCCATATCTAAGGAAGAATAGACTTCAAACAATAATCATGATTAAATCCATAACATGCAATACTAAAACATATAAGAATGACATAGAGATTCAGATAATATCTTCCATCTATTAATCAAACACCATTACAGAAGCTTCTTACAATACTTACAATCTATGCCATAGCGCGCATGGATATGATATAATAAAACACATGCACATCTCTATAAACGAACTGAATTGCATACATCAATATATGAACATGAACTATGAATTGTTAGAACCTCCTACTAACTCCTATGTAGTTCATCACATGTATATATAGGGTGGGGACTTGCCCTTCACCGCTTATCTATTCCAAAAATAGGCCGCATACTAATAATAGCCACGCGCCATTTATAATTATAGCCACACATCCAAGTGTGTTATTTATAGATCTCTTATAGTTAACTAATGTGATGAATCTATTATTATCTCCTCTCCATACAAGAACGCTTTGATCCGATCTTCTAAGGATAGAAAATGTGTGGCGTTCATGTCTTGGCATCATTTGTGTGGTCTACATGCCATCTCATAAAAATAGACTCCATATGAAAAATCGGCTAAGTCTTGAATGAAGAATCTTTACCTCCACACGATGTCCTCTACTTGTTCCTCCACGCCATTGATCTTGGCTTTGTTTCTTCCATGTAGAATTCATGTGTGAGTTCTACTAAGTGTTTCCTCTTATCAACAAAGCAATCCAAGAATGTCCTGAATACCCCTTTCATCAAGCTCATAAACACTACAGGGGCATTTGTCAAACCAAAGGGCACCACTTTGAACTCATAGTGGCCATATCTCGTATAGAAGGTGGTCTTATGAATCTATTCCTCGTAGTCCATAGCTGATAATAGCCTGACTTAAGATCTATCTTAGAGAAAATTGTGGCTCCCTTCATCTGATCAAACAAATCATTAATGTTCGGAAGGGGATAACAATTATTGATCGTTACTTTGTTCAACTAGTGGTAATCAATACACAACCGCAAGGATACGTCCTTCTTCTTTACAAAAATCACCGGTGCACCCCAAGGGGATACACTAGGATGAATTAGGCCTTTCTCCAAAAGGATCTCTAACTGTAACTTAAGCTTGCAGAGCTCTGGGGTGGTCATCCTATAAGGTGCTCGTGAGATAGACTCTGCTCTCGAACAATATCTATGTGAAAATCTATCTCACGTGGGGGTGGTAACCCTGGTAGATCCCCTGAAAAGACATCAGAAAACTCTCTCAAGATGGGATGATCATTTGACGATGGTCCACTAGACTTATCCTCTGATCGGTCATTGAATGTAACCGTTTACATATGACGACCCCGTTGCACCCACCACTTAAGCTGTATAACGGAGGTGGTGCGAATGGAAATGGGTCTCTTAACACCCTGAAATCACTGAATCAACTCCTAGATCATTTAAACAAGATAAATTCTTATGGTAACAATCCATTTTGGCTCTGTGTGTAGAAAACAAGTCCATTCCCAAGATGACTACATACGATCCCATTAGAAGGATACGAGGATCCACGGTAGTGGTGAAAGGTCCCAAATCCACTACACACTCCTTAACAAAGGAGTCTACAAAGATCTTGGCTCCAAAAGCCATCTCAACATCCCAACTAAGATCTGCCCTAATCGCTTACCACTTGCATTAGTCTACTAAAGATGGTGTAATAAAAGAATCAGAAGAAACATAATCAAACAAAATGGAGGTAGGAATACCACCAATGCTACCTGTCATCTCAATCACGGTACTCTGGTGCTCTGCCTGATGGTTCTTGACCACTGTATAGATCCTATGACTTCACCCCATGTCACCAACAGAGTCTCTCAAAAATGTGTCTTACCCTTGTTAATAGGGTTTTGTGGACAGTCTCTCAAAATATGTCCAACAACATGATAACCATAACAACTTCCCGGTCCTCCCCACGAGTGGCAACTCCAACAGGTACTTTGAAGGTGCGTGGTGTGGATCTTGATGATCCGGCTATGGAGTCTTTGAGGTCTCTGTGGGAAATCTCCAAGCGATTGAGATCTCGTTGCACCTTGTGTCCTAATGGGACCCCTAGGAGGAGGCCCCAAACTCCACCCCCTTTGTGCATCAAATCTCTATGGAGGATTGTAAGGTGGACGAGTCTACTACTGCTACTCTTGTTGTGGCCTTAAGTATGACTATGTTGAACCTTTTCCACCATGAGGAGGAAGAACTAACCCCTCGATCTACTATCTTAAATTTCTTTGGATGTGGCTTTGGACTCGGTCTCAGCTGTTGTGTCTTTCACTGACTCTCCACTTTGCTATATAGGCCTTCTCAATGGCCTCGGCTAATGTCATGGAAAATGGATCTATACCATACCTCTAATGTCTAGACTCAAGCCCGAATGAATTTGTGGATCCATACCTTCTCATTACTGCATGTAATCAACATCTTGGAGTAGATCCGAGAAATTTGCTCTTATACTCAACTATCACAAAGATTCTTGTCGAGGTAATGAAAATAATCTATCCTCTACTATATGAACCTTCGTGATAAGTAACTTCTCCTTAAAGAGATCCTAGTAGCGAATACGAATAAATGTGGAGCTTTTTCTCCTCGATCCTCCACGGACACTGCTCCATCCCTTAGAAGATGGATTGCAACATGAGATTTCATGTTGCTAGTATAAGGGTAGAGCTTGAAGCACCCACTTAATCTCACCAACCGGGCCTCTCGCCAAAAGCCACCTATGTCACTAGAATAATGGGATGGTTGCAAGTTAAGGATCTCCCTAATGTGGTCTGCAGATGAAGTCGATGACCCCTAGGCCTCTCTGCATGCTCATCTCTAAGCCTAGGGCTTCAAGACCTATCCTTGTGTCCAGAAATGTGGTCTCCTTGTCTCCTCTATAGTGACTATGCTATGGCTGACTCCACATGGGAGTTCTCTCCTCTAAGCTCCTCACTATGTCGAGGAGATGCATGAGCCTCAACCGAAGGTTCCCCATCATGTCTGGCTTAACATCCCCCTATGGACCCTCTGCGTAAGGTAGCATTAACATCCTGAAGTGTCTACAAAATTTTTGGTAGGATGGCTGCTACAGCATGGTATGGCGGTGATAAGTCTAAGTCTATGTGAAAATATCCCTCGTTTGGTCTATGCCTCCTGAACAGAAAAAGGTGAGACTTATTTCATTATTCTAGGTTTTTATTCAGCTTTCCAAGTTTACTAACATATACAGTTTTCAAACAAAGTTGTCTTCTAGATTTAAAAGTGTGCTAGGTTTAAAATTGTACTAGGTCTAAAGTTCATGTCTCAAGTTTTCTAGTGTGCCCAACGGTCCAAGATTTGAACCCAAGGATCTGATATCGAGTGTAATGCCCATCTAAAACTCCCACTTGATACCCAAGAACAACCTTGGTTCAAAGCAAGAAAAATTATGGAATAAGTTTTTTTGTTTAAGAGTATGACCACAACAAGGTCTCGAAACGGCTAAGTTTAAATAAATATATTTTCCTACTATAACAATTATTAAGTCCATAATAAAAATCACCTAGCAAATTTAGTCCAAGCATAGTTAAAAACCCCTCGGTTTTATTTTAATAAAAATCCTAAATTAACACTAAGCTAAAAGTACCTTAATTAAATTTAGAGGGTTAAGACCAAGACCAATTAAATTCGTAGGGTAGCTTTCCACTTACCCACTCATGGTGACATAAAATATTCAAACTGAATTTTCTCATATTTCTCACACTTAAAAACTTCTGGAAACATTTTCATTAGATAGGAAATTTCTTCCCCTTTCCATTGATATAAAGAAGTCCTCCTAACTCCCTATATTTCTCAAGTTATGGGCCGGCGAGCCTTAGGAGAAAACTTTTCCCAAGGGTGGGCCTTTGGGCCTTGGAAGGAAAATTACATTCATGGTGCTTTGGGGTGAAAATCACACTTTACACCCATGCGACCGTGAGTCCATGGCGTGGTTTCATGCCCAGAGATGAATTTATGCCTCGGGCCGCAAGGGACACGTGACATGTTCTAAGCCAACACGGGAAGCGGGTCATCGAGAGACAAATTGGAATTTTGAATTAAAATTTTTGGAAGGGAAAAAAGGTTTGGAAACACCCACACCTCCGACGATGCACAGAGATGCCATGTGTCAGCCAACCATTGGCTATGGATCAGCGGAGAAAATTTGGAAATTAAGACTTTAGTGTTTAAAGATGCTAATGATAAAACCCACCCGCGCCTCCGCCAACTCCTCACGATGCCACGTGTCAGACCCTCATTGGCTATAGGTCAGCGGGCCATTGGGGATTTTTGGTAAATTTTATTTTTGAAGTACCATGTTTTGAAACACTCGCACCTTCGTTGATGCATCATGTAGACACGTGTCGACCAACCATTGATTGCGAATGGGTCAATGGGCTGCGGGAGAACTTAAAACTTTTTACCCAAATTTTTTTGAATTGCTAAGGTTTTAAGGAAATCCGCTCCTCCTCGACACCTCATGAGGCCACGTGGAAGCACCTAATTGGCTGCGGGTTGGTGGGGCAATGGAGTAAGCTTACAAATTTTTCCAAAATTATTTTTTTTGAACTTAGAGTTTTTTGACAAAAAAGTGACTTCGGACCAGTGGAGCGGGGGGAACTTCATGATTTTTGCATTTTTAACAAAAATGTGAAAAAGGTAAGTTTTAGCCCGTGGTTCGCCGGCGAATATTTTATTAATTTAAATTTCACACTTAGATTATTTTTGAAGCCAAAATGAAGTGAAAACTTCAGATGGCCATAACTATTGATTGGGAGCTCAGTTTTTGGAAAGCAAGGACTTTTTGGAAAGCTCTCAACTCCTATTTGCAAAGAAAGCATAATATTTAATTTTTGACAAAATTATAAGGGTGAATTTTAAGAAAATGTTCTACGCAAGCATTTTTTAAAGGTAAACTGGTTTTTCAATTATAAATTTTGTTCAAAATCTGACATTCTTTCTTTCTCAACATGCCAAACAGGCATGGAGGATTGTACTTGGGATAATTTAGGATGGATTGCAATGGTTAAATTTTTTTATTGATTAGCAATTCTCAATTTCCAAATTTGGTAGTAAAACATTGTAATTTTGACTATGCCCGATTTTGAAAAGTTTTATACAATTTTCTTAAGTTGTAAAGTCTATTTGGGTTCATTCGATCATGTTGAGTTCAATTTAATGTATCCTTTGTTCTTCATTGTTGCGAGAGGTCATTCTGTTCATGTCTTTGGCATTAATTTTTTTTTTTGTAGAAGTCTAAAACTTAAATCTACATACTTGAGCTCAAAGAGATCTATTTCCCTTGTCATACTTTAACATTTTTAATTTATTCTAATAAAAGTTATAAGTTTCACTTTACTTCAATAAATGCGTGCAAAAGCTTGAGTCTGATTCTATTTTTAAACATGCTTTCAAATAAAATGATGAATATATTTTTCTTCATACAATCTTTTTCCAATTTCCAAAAAGAGATTTCACATTCTAATTCACACCTGATTTCAAACAGTAGTAGAACCATTTATGGAAAAAAATACACTTCCATTAAACTGAAATAACTTCCTTTACAACTTTCCCTTACATTTCATCAAAATACAACTTACACCGAGTATATAAATCTTTCTCTTTCTTTTTCCACAAATCAAATACAACTTACTGATTCCAAAACAGAGAAACTTCTCACTACCATTCTTATTACAAGTTCATCTACTTGAAGTGGAAAATTTATACAATATGGAAATCTCAAAAAGGATTTTCAAAATTCATCCTCTACTCCAGAACAACATTAAGAAGATCCATCATGATTTCATTTTGATCTCAACCAAACAGGGGGAAAGGCAACGCTCTCACTGACCAAAAAAATCCAAATGAAGAGGAGAATAAATCCTCCTCATTGGCCCCCGAGCCCCAACCACAAAGCAATGGGGAATGTATTCAACACATGGCAACAAAATAGACTTCCACATTTACAAAAAAGATTTCTCAATCAAACACAATCCAAAATAATTATAGAATAGTCCCAAGGAGGACAACAATAAAGATATACAAGGCCTCATCTTTCAAAGACCAAAAGAGCAAGATCTATGAGGGAAAACTGCTTATGCCTCTCGATGGGAAATGGGTGTCCACCTTAAAAACCCGCCAATATATCCATCTCAATCCCTACATAATTTTATGTCTCCCCCAAGTACCTCTTATACCTCCCATTCTCTTATGCCTCCCCCAAAAGTAAGAAATGCAAGCTATTTCTTTTCCAAGGTGGAACCTAAACCCAAACACCCTCCAAAAAATAAATCTTATGCCTCCACAAAACACTTATGCCCCAAAAATATCCCCATAGTCTTATCCTACACCATACCTAGGCCATCTACCCAAATAGCACACAAACATACCAAAAACCATTCACATATGCATAAACAAAAAGAGCATTTAAAAGAGCCAAGCTCCTAGCTCTCCATGGTAGAGTTTGCTCCTAAGTTCAACATCAAGCTTTCCAATCCAAACAGTTCAAAAGCTAAACAATGCACAAGCATTCAAGAAATCTCAACTTTCTCCAAATTTGCAAGAGTTTAACACCAAAAGAAATTCCAAAATCATGTAGCCCAAAATGCAGTAACCCACAAACAAGCCAAAGATTTTGATTAAATAGGAGAGGGAGAAAGGAGGGTGAGGATTCTCCACGTAGGATGTCACTTCATCTTCTAAATTCTTATTCAAATGTGATTTCTCCACCAAACCCTATTTTAAATAATTTATCAGTCTAGGGGTCTAATTATGACCCCTAAGGTAATAAATATGGGTGGGGGAGTGTTTTAAGGAGTGAAAGTCAAGTTATTCCTTCCTCCCATCCCTTTTGCACATGGCTCAAGACCCAAATTCGAATTTTGGGTCATGGGTGGCCCATTGTACATGCAATTTAATATAAAACATGGAAAGGGAAAAAGATAAGGTATATTCAAGAGCCACTTATCCCCTTAAGGATCACAACAAGGTTCAAAATAATTAAACTAGTTTAGTTACTAAAAACACATCTTAACTAACACTAACAAAAAGGTGAGTCACATGGCACATTTGATTTCAAAACACTCAAAGAAAAATTAAATTTAGAAATACTCACAAACCAAAAGACAACAATGAAATAACAAAATAACCCCAAGGTCACAATTGGAGGTGATTCCCCCATGGGAACCCTCTTAATAACAATTCAAACACACACACACACAAATACATGTTGCTATGGTGACCCTTGTTGAATTCATTTAGAATTACAATGTGGTGGTCTCCGATCCCCGAAGTTTTTGTGATATGTTTACATGCAAAACACAAATACCTCCTTCAGCCTCGTGGCCACATGAATCATCCAAAATAAATATAAGATATAATTCCAAAATTATATCTATGTATATGAATCACAACATCATGAAGGCTAGAAACAATATCATTTGCAATTTCATCAACAACTATATGATCATCAAATTAATTCAATTTGCTAGGTCTACTCAATATACCAAAATATCACATGTCGAACAACATAGATTATAACTATAACCATGTCAAATAATATATCAACATCAATATATAAAATTTCTCTATTAATCATCATGAAACATATATGAATCAAAGTCAATAATAGTACATGATCTAACATCTAACATCATAGTAAATCAAAAGTCATAATAATGTCCATAATATAGTCTACATGATCAAAATCAATAATAAAAGGTGTCGAAGGGAAGTGGGCACTACAATTTTTTTTACAATAACTCTAACCATTCCACTCTTGGTATGGCACCGTTTGAAGCACTTTATGGAAGGAAGTGTCATACGCCTATCAGTTGGGACAAGAAAGAATATTGTGTTGTGATTGGTCTGAAATGCTTCAAGAAATGGAGGAGCAGGTAAAGCTAATTAGAAAGAGATTGTTGAAGCTGCAAATAGACAAAAAAATTATAGCAGATAGAAAAATAACCCTAAGAACTTTTGAAGTAGGAGACAAGGTTTTCCTTAGATTCAAACCCAATAAAAGTTCTATCAAATTTGGTAAGGCATCCAAATTTGCTCCATGTTATGTAGGACCCTTTGATGTCCTAGAAGTTGTGAACCTAGTAGCATACAAGCTTTCTTTACCTCCATCTTTAGCTCGACTCCATAATGTTTTTCATGTATCTTTGTTAAAGAGATATCATGTTGATATGTCACATGTAATTGATTGGATATTATTGTAGGTTCAAGATCTAGGGGTGGTTCTAGTAGAACCCCTTGGGTAATTGATACTCACAAAATCACCTTGCGAAATAGGGAAGTCTCCTAGTGTAAGGTCCAATGGGACCAATACTCTAAGAGAGTGCAACATGGGAAGACTATGATGAAGTCTTCAAGACTTTTCTACATTTATTTGTTTAGTTATGATTTTAGTATACATCAGGTTGATTCCTTTTCTAAGGGGGAGGGATGTCACATCCCTCTCTATAGCATTGAAAATTTGATGTAATAATTGACATATGTGATTAATTATGTGGAGTTGTGAATTATTATGCTAGAGTGCTTAATTTTGTTTATTTAAATGCAATTTGGGATAAATATTATCATTGAAAATAATATGATTAGCACTTCATCTTTTATATCATGTCATATTTATATCATGATTTGGTTAACTACTTGTGTGTTATTGTTATGAGTTGGTTGCAGGATATATTTCCCTTGGACTAGAGGGAGAGCATCATCAAAGAGAGGAGAGTAGATACAAAGTTATGGTACTAAAAGAGAGAGGGAAATGTGTATCCCTAAACCTTAGCAACTTGACATAGTATACCACCTAGGAATAGGGTAAGTCTTTTTGTGTCATTTTGTGAATTCTCTTATTAGGACACTTTGTACTTTCTTAGTATGCGACAATACCAAAGACTACTTATGTGACCTTGTTAGAGTTTGGGTCTCCATCTTGACTTAGGTCTGCTATAGGTTTGACCAAAATACAATTTAAAATCTTGTGTATGTTTCGTGTTTTTAACCGTAATATACTTACAAATTTTTAAACCGACTATCTCCTCTAAATTGTGTATTTTAAAATATGACTTTTATTTATAATATAAATTTAGTTGTATATTATTAAATATACATAAAAATAAATCAAAACATGTATATAGTTATTTTAAAATGAATTATTCCTTTTAATGGCATTTTCCTTATTTTGGAGAACATTATTGAAAAAGAAAAAAATTAATGTCACTACTATTAAAAAAGTAAGATAGAAATTGTTTAACAAAGACATATGTTTGTCATTTAAAACTTTCTTAACTATTGAGAAGAGAAATTGAAGAAAAGAAATGTATTTATATTTTATGGTGTTTAGCTCACGAGGGTTTTGGAAGGTATGCCCTTTTAATAAATAGGCATGAATAATGTTATCTCTAGAGTTCATTAAAAAAGATGGACTCCCATAACATAATAAATAAGAAAGATATACTCCCACAATGTAATAAATAAGGATACCTTACTTTTAATAAAGAAATATCCTCAATCTATAAATAAGGAAACCAATAAAGAAAGAGGATCATGTTTTTTTTTTGGGATTTTGCAATGAGCGGAGGCACGGATAAGAAGAAGAAAAACCCATTTTCAGCAGCCCAACAAGATTCAAAACTTCCACTTAGGCATTTCTCATTTAAACCACATTATTGGAAATTCATTGTTGTATTTGCTTTTATATATAGTTATCCATTTTTATTTTATTTTATTGTATTGGTATATGCATTTTATTTAATAAATATAGAAAATGGGTATGATGATTTTACACGCAGCTAATTGTAATTATAATAATTTTTGTAAAAAAAAAGATAAGTTGTGTTAAACTTATTTTGTATATTTACTATTTGGGGATTAGATTATGAACCCGTTTTAAACATTAGGGATGACTATGATTGATTTATTATTTATGAAGGCATCCTCCTTCAAACTATCACAATAAAATACATTTTTGTTTTGTGAAAACCCCTCCATAGTTGTCTCTATACGGTCCAGCTAATAGCTATACATTACTATTTTTAGTATTATAAGCAGCATCTATGTTGCTCCATACAACACACATTCGGTTTTTTTAAATGGTACTTGTTATAGGAGTTGATCCGGTAAATTGTAACTAATATAAATATATATTTTTTAAAAACAAAATTACATATACTTATTGTATGCCTAAATTTACTGTACATACCTTGTGTAAAATGATGGAACTTTCTATAACAATTTTTATTATTACCTAATTTTAATAATAGTCATTGAAAATATTTATAAATGCCACGTCAAGTTATGCCTAATCTAATATCAATTTTGTTTAAAGAACTTATAACATTTCAATTATCAAACTAAATAAATCCGTGCACATAAACGTCGAGAAGGGATTAAAAATAGAGGAATGGAGTTTAGGCTTCCAATGTACATTTAATTTGTTATGACAAAAGTATGGTTCTCATTTTAATTAAATAGATTTGGATAGTGTTACAAAGAAGAAGAAGAAAATGGGCCAAAACAAACTAATTAGAAAGCCACGTAAAGATATGGTAAGTGATTATCTAACACTAAAATAAAAGTGAAGTTGAATTTATTTGTAAGTGAAGTAATAAGCTAATTTAATATTAACATCCACACTTTTGTTTATATTAAACATTTTTTAATCTTATTTTATGTAATACTAATTTAAAAAGTAATATAAATAAAATTATGATTAATATAATTGTAAGTAAATTTTTAATTATTTATGATTTGGTGTTTCGGTTTGAACTTACATTTTGACTTTGATATCATAATGTTTTGTTTTGTTGATAAAATATGTTATCACCCACACATCTATTAGAGATTTGTCATTTGTTAAGTCTTGTTGTTACATGGAGATCAATTGTTGTCGAGTATGGGGTTAGGATGGATGAGAAGAATCAATAGCCAAGAGTTAATGTATAGTGAACATTGAAAGTGAGACTAAAAGGATAAGGGAATTAGTTTAGTCTTCAAACATGACTTAGTAGGAATGGGTATGGGTCTTTTTGCGGGGTTACCAAAGATTGACTCAATGTTTGGGGTTACCAAGCATGCCTCGTATACGAGTTAGGATACATCGGGGTAACCCTTTGTAATCTAAGTCTTATGGCCATAAGCAATTAATACTTAGTATTAATAAAAATGTAATTATTCTTTTCAGTTCACCATCTTGTATTACATCATGATTGGTTAGGTCATATGCAATAGGGATTTATATACATGGAACACTCTCTTTTGGTATTAGTTTTCATATCTACCATCCTCGTGAAGGGTAGGACCACTCTCGGGATACGAGAGTTGTGTGGGAACAAACTGGCTCTGTGGTTGGAGGAAAAACACTATGATGATGCTCTCCCTCTCCTGCTTCATTACTGCCAAAATCAACATGATCTCCGATGTTATCTCGATGGTGCTCACATTGAGAATTATCCTTATGTTCTTCCATATCAGTGTCTCTCAGCAAAATGTTGTATTCTTATTTGTAATTTGTATTATAAAAAAATAAAAGAAAATCATGTTGAGCATGTTGCATAATGATCATGTAGTGTACTTGAAAACTATTATGTACAAAGTTGAAAACACATAATATTTCGTATCATTAGTATCTTTATTGTCCAAAGAAAATGGGTAATGATTTAGCTCCTATGCCATTACATTCATATGTTAGTATGCGCTCTATGCTTAGTGAATTGAACAAGGTGGATTGAATTCATTATCTTATGTAATTAGCTTATCTAATTACAATAATATTAGTCCATTGATTAAATTGCAAATAGATGATGCCCTTGATTATTGTATTTTCCTTCAATAAACAAGCATTAGTTGTTCCCTTTGGTTTCTACATTGAGGATAGTTTAAGTTAAGAACTAGGGATTTGATTCTCATCTTTGGTGGAATTATATGGAAATTCACATGAAGGAATGTATATAAATAATAATATAAATTTAAAAAAATTGGGGTGTTTTTCTAGTATTCTACCAATGGGTTCTTACAAAGAAGGAAATCATTAATAAAAGTTGAAGTGTCATTTGATAATTTTAGGATAGTTGCATTGAGTTCAAAATTTTTCCCTCACATTATCAAATGAAAAGGAAATATATGAATAATATATATAAAAAATGTGTTTTTAACACATTATATATATATATATATATATATATATATATATATATATATATCTAAAAGAAAAATGAGTATGTTATTCGAAAATTAGTGTTGAAGTCATGAACACGACAAATAAATCATATATGGCACCGATTGAGATGGTAGTTGTTCTAGTATGCAGAAGGAAATTATTAGTAGAAGTCGAAGTGCCATTTAATAATTTTAGGATAGTTGCATCGAGTTCAAAGTTTTGCCTCACATTATCAAAAAAAGGGACGTAACGAGAATTGCGCCAAATGGAGCTCTCGCTAATAGCCGTCCCATAACCAATGCCATAATGGGTTAAATCGGCCATGAACACAGGATAAATTTGTGTCCCTTGGGTTAAATTTGATGTCCATTTAAACGTATGTCATGGTTTTAAATGTAAAATACTTACAAATATTTGAAATAAATGTCACATGCGACTTGCATATTTTATGTTTGACCATCATTTTTCCTATACATTTATATACAAACTATACCAATATATATTCAAACTAATTAAATATATGTAAAAATATTCTCAATGTATTTTATTAAAAATGTAAAAAATAACATTAATTGATATGTGAAATAAATATATGAATATATATATATAAGGTGTTTTTAACACATTAAAAAAATACAGAAATTTGACCAAAAGAAATACAAGTATGTTATTCGAAATTAATGTTGAAGTCGTGAACAAGACGAATAAATCATATCTAACACTTGATTGAACCGTTGTCATTTTGCTTACGAGATCACACATGCTACTCGAAGCTTTATCCACATGCTTACGGATCACGAGATGAAAACAAAATAGGAAATTAAATGAAAAACATGGTAAAATAATTTTACAAGATCAATTCATTCGATGGATGTGTTTTTTGTTCTTCTTTGTATCATTGTGGCCTTTATATTGCAATCGCGTGGTTAACAGATGATAGACAGTGCGATGGATTTGTCGAGGTTAAATGGACCTATCGGGATTTTTCCTCCTACACCTTCGGCTTAGCACTTGTACAAAGCGGGCGGGTGGATTAAATCAATGCTTCATCATATGTACCTCTGCAAACAAGATTGAACCGCGATTTTCTGCGACGGTGTAAGAAATCGAGGCCATTCTGGCTATAAAAGGGAACAACTATTGGGATAAAAAAATTATCCATTCCAATCGGGGTTGGATTTTGCAAGGCATTTAGGCGTTTTTAGTCACGGTCACTTTTAAAATATGTGCCGTCATTGCTTGGCGGGAAAATTATAATTTAAACGTCAAAATGACATGTACATTACAAATTTAACCGTCATTATATATATATATATATATATATATATATATATATATATATATGTATATATATATATATATATATATATATATAGTTAGTAAATTACTTATTATATTATATATTTTGAAATTCATCAAAAATCTAATATAAATAAAAATCAAAATTAAGAAATATTTAGAAAGAAAGAATCTTTGCAGTTGCTATCTTTTTCATGAGTATGAAATAGAAACTATGAAATAGAATTAGAAACTATTATTAATTACTAACTTAGTAACTATCCAAATAATCCATCCATGAATATGATCCAGATTCCACGGTTACATACTAAGTCTACATTGCTTTTAAGTTTTTTTCACACATAGCATTCTTGCATTGAGCCACCTATTACTTAATTTGTGTGCAACGCGTTCAAACTTGATCTATTGTGTCTGGCGTTCAATCGGATGAGGGCGTCATTTATTTCAAGGATGAGTCGATGACCAATATTGTTGATGAGCATGGTTAAATAGTGTGCTAGTTTATTTGTTGTTTACTACTCTAAATTAAAATTTTGGACAAATTTGTCTTTTCCCAATGGTCCCGTCATCCTTTTTGTCTCCTTATTATTCTTGAGAGTCGAGACTCACCATTGACACATATCAGTTTTAAACAGCAGAAGCTCCATCATAGCATTGATCTGCGCGGCCAGGGGCAGGGATGCTAAAATGACACAAAATAAAAGTGGAATTTGTGGACAACTTCCACCGTAAGCTGGTTCATGTCAGCGCGTTTTGTTGTGTAGTGTTGAGCTACAGTGCACGTAACAAAAAAGCCAAGCGGTAATTTCAAACAAAAAAATTAGAATCTATTTTTTTAATTTAGTTTTCCCTCATCTCCAGCCTCCATGATTCCTGAAGTTTTGAACTTGGAAGATGGGAATGGGATAAAATCTTAACCGACTGTTGCAATTGCAAAGCTTGGGGTTACAGGCATGAGTTGTGAGCTGAAATGCATGGAAATGGCTAAAAAGGGCATAGCGGCTGATGCATAATTTTCAAGTTCAACACAAAGAAATAGTTGGCAGAAAATTGGCACTATGCTCCTAAATTGTTGTTACTTTCTGATATAAGTTGTTCCGAGTCGAGTAGCAATAC